>OX155977.1:3041887-3349658 GCA_944548615.1 Micropterix aruncella | reverse complement strand
AAAATAGAGTGTAATGTTTTCAGGGTTTATCTATGTATGTTTTCCGTTTCTTTATTCTACCATAACTTCTGAACGCTTAAACCGATTTCGAATTGTGTCATATTGTTGGAATCATTATGTCATGCCGAGTATCATAGGGTACCTTAACTGCCAAAATAACAAAAAAATAGTTGTAAATATAAAAATAGTTAAATTTATATTGTTTGACTATCGATGATTTAATGTTGACTATATTTTATTATATTTAGCAACACTTTAAGATAATTTTGAAATTATATTTGAGATCCTTATTATATTTAGATACTTTTGACTATTATAAACTAGAACTCTAATTCTGTTACCTTTTTCTAATGATATTTTGTGATTTCGTAAATACTATGTCCTAAGTGAGAGTTTGGGGGAGAGGAGAGTTGAGAGAGAGGGAGAGGGGGAGGGGTAGGGGGAAGAATGCGTCAAGGGGAAGAGCGGGTAGAGGGGAGGGGAGAGAGAGGAGAAGGATGGGGGAAAGGTGGGGGGGAGGGGGTTGAGGAAGGGGGATGGAAGGGGGAGGGGTTTGGGGGAGGTTTAAAAGGGTGGGTGGAGTGGGGAAGGGTTGAAGAGGGGGTGGGGAGGGTTTTAAAGGGGGGTTTAGAGAGTTCGGCGAGCGGAGGGGTCGTCTTTTTGCCGGGAAAGTTTTAGGGTTACACAAAAGATTTTGTTATATAATAGTAAGCTTTGATTTTTAATTTAACTTCAATTTTTCTATAACAATTTGGTAACCTTTTTTGATCGTACCTTATGAAACCAATATATTTGAAAACATATTTTTTATAAAACTAGATCATATGACAACTCTAAATATACAGATCGATAGAGCTCGCAAAACTGAGTAAGACTGCATCGAAAAGTGATTTTGGCCAAAATGGCTTTTACGACAAGTGTTCCGCAAAGGGTCGATATGTCTCTATTATATAAAAATGATGTCTTCCATGGATAAGGGGCTGCATGGATAGGAGTGAGGCAGAATCATTGTGTTTTTAAACGACTGCCTAACAAAATAGAGTGTAATGTTTTCAGGGTTTATCTATGTATGTTTTTCCGTTTCTTTATTCTACAATCTGCCACACAAAAATTAGTCACGTATTAATGAAAAGTCGAGAAGCTGGAAGACATGTCGCCGCCATTTTTTGTGACATCACGAGCCTTCGATGTGATCGATCACGATTTGCTGCTGATGAAATTAAAACATTACGGTTTCGATGGAAACGCCTAGAGCCTAATGAATTCTTTGCTTCGCAACAGGCAGCAAGTGACTGCTATTGAGGACTGTCACTCCATATACGGCGAGATAGCGATAGGCATACCGCAGGGATCTTGTTTGGGTAACACTCTTTTCCTATTATACATGAATGACATTACATCTGCCACATCGCGAGCTGAGCTGATACTTTGCGCAGTTGACACATGCGCAGTAATAGAGAGCGAGAGTGTACCATCGTTAACCAGCAATACCCAACTTGTGTTGAATGAGTTAGGTGCATGGTTTGACGCTAATGGCCTGGTACTCAACATTAACAAAACTAATGTTATGTATTTCAGCCTTAGACCTACTAAAACCGAGATACATGTGACCGTCAATAACGAAGAATTAACTCAGGTATCCTCAACAAAGTTCTTGGGATTCGTAATCGATAATGAGTTACGATGGCACCTACATATTGATGCTTTATGTGGGCTTATTACCCTGGGCTTGTGATAACACTGTACTATGTGATAACACTGTGCTTTATGTGATAACCTTGGGATAGCCTTGGGGAGCGTTAAAAACCTTGGGCTTCATTAGTAGGGTCTCTAAGTCGTTCTCTGACCCGACTGTATTCAAACCCCTTTATTTTGCATACATCCGCAGCGTATTAGAGTTTGCATCTCCGATCTGGAATCCGCAATATCATGTATGTAAGGAGAGAATAGAAAGCGTCCAAAAATCGGTTGTCTGTAAAGTCGGTTTACTGACGATAGTTGAACGTGACAACTTTTTGCTACATCCTCTGGTTCGTCAAGTTGTTTTTCCATGGTGCGATTGTAAGCGGTTCTGCAAAATGAATCGTCGTTCGAAACAATTTAGAATTTTTTTTCATAAAATTATTCGTTCAGAAAATCATTTTAAATTTACAAAATACTTGAATAAAATTTATTGTTTAAATTTCTACTCGACTGTTAAAATTTAATTTTGATTTTATTATTTTATAATAATACATTTTGTATTGACATTATTTCTTTCAGCAAGTAAACTGAATAAAAGTTGTTGTTCAATTAGTTACTCAATTATTTTTGCAAATTTAATTGTAATTTGTTGTAAAAAAGTAATAATTTTGAATAATGTATTATAAGAATAAACTGTGATTAAATTATTGTTAAAATTTGGAAACATCATTAGAATTTTTGTAACTCTAGCTTTTAAAAAGCCCGCCTCAATGTGTTTGATATAGGAGAAAATTGTTTCCTTTGACGGCTGGCTGGTCCAACCTGTCATTTCAGACACGTTGTTATGATATGTGGAAGATTTAACATTTATGTTTTAATTTTTTGAAATCATGGAAACGCTCGATAATTATTTCGATCGAATAGTAAAGCCATTGATTTTTTACTCATCCTGAAATAGTTCTGTTAACTTATTGTTATAGTTTTGTCAATTATAGCATAACCTAGAATCGCTGCACTATATAGCGGACCGATGCTATTTATTTTAATGATGAAAGCACGAATATTCGACAATATATCACTGAACATATCATCGAAACCTTTATCGCCGCAATTATCGTTGCTATAAACAATTGACACCACATTCACTTTGCACTGAACTTCATACTTGACGAAAACATGTAAATGTATTATTGTATAGCACTGTCCACGCGGATGCATCGCTCACTCGAGTAGGAGAGAGACAGATGTCGAACGCTGCCGAACGCGGAGGCCGATTGTGCCTCTTTGTCGCTCGTTCCGCGCTCTCGCTTGCACTTTAAGCCTTAAATGGAACGCCTCAGAGCGAGGTAACGCCGCATGAGTCATGTTTTTTCGTGCGTGCAGCTGGCTCCATCGACTTATAAGACGTTGTCACGTCAAAAATGATTTATGAGACAACTAAACTACCGTCAATACTTGGGACTGAACACGTATGAGGAGAGGATGAATCATTTCAATATTACATCATTGGAGAACCGCCGTACCACGGCAGACATGGTATTATTAAACAAAGTTATCCATAACAACGTGGACAACCCGTATTTCATACATAATCTATCTTTTCACGTTCCACCACGCGGGGCCATCTTTCCTTGTACCTTCGAAGTCCCGCACGTCCGTACTAGGTATGCCCAGAACTCCATCATGTACCGCTTAATGTCAACTTACGACAATCGTTCCCAGAATATCGACCTATTTAACATGAAAGAGAATAAATTTAAGCAGAGCATATACTTAAACTTAATCCAAAATGCGACACAGACATTTCACATGGGATACTTATGTCTTAGGGACTATTTGGTTTTTCATTCTTTGTTCTTTAACTTTATATGATAGGTTTATATGATGGAGTAAATTTTTCTTATTTTTTGTACTGCACATTATTACTCAAAATCTATTGACACCCATTCCTTCCTTTTCCTTTCCTTTTCCCCTACGAGCCCCCAAAGTATGATCTGTGCGTATTGGAGACTTAACTAACTAAAACTATTGTTGAAAGCATGTCATCGGCCAGAAATATTGTATTTAATGTAATTGTAATATTTTTTGTAGCGCTGTATGTTTTCCCTGTTAAATAAATAAATAAATAAATAAATTGGGAAGAGCGTGCTATGGCATCACTCTATCGCATCGCTTCATTTCTCGTTTTATCCGCGCTGCGCATGTGTTACTTTGCATACGTCCATTCACTGCTAACGTACGGCGCTGAGTTATGGGGGCGAGCAGCCATTTATATAATGGAAGTAGCGCTGTTCGTTCGCAGAAATCTAGCCGATTTTGAAGTGAATGGTGTGCATCATCACTATCCAACAAGTTCCCGTAGCATGCTACGTTCGGTAAGTCATGCATTCTTGCGGTGTCAACTACAACGGGCGAGCCCGTCACCACAGGACGTTTTAACGATTAGTCGTTCTATCGCCCTGCAGTGAACGTAGAAGACTTTGGACAATACATTCTACGTCTAGCTACGTCACAACCCGTGAGAGTCCAACGACTTACCGCGAGTGAGCCAGGAATAAACCCGGCGGGCTCGAGATACTCGCGCCCTAACTTCCAATTGTGACCAGATTTCTCCGGTCTCTCGATTGGTTCCGAGTTCGAGGTCGCTTGCGCGGTCCTCTCCCTTACGAAGCGGTGAAACGGAGTGCACCGAATCTGTCGCGGACCAAGGCGTCCTTTGCCCGACTCTGAACCGGGATCGGATGGCCAATGGTCATTTCAAGAGCAGTCGCCGTAAGGTAGACAACTGCCCCCGCTCTATAGGAAACAATACAGTTCCCAGACTCCCCCGATTGTTAGTCGGAGAGCGCAATCAATTGGCTTGCGCCGCTCGGTGCGCAGACCGTCCAGGAGCGCCAGAGGATTGTTCCCAGGGGAGACTGGTTGACCCAGTGTCCTACCCAGGCTCGCACCCCAAGCGTGGAGGCCATCGGATGGGTGTTGACCCGTGAGTGTGACCGACCCTGAAAACAGAATGGGTCTTCGTAGCCAACTCAGCAAGGGCCCATTAGTCATGCATTATCCAAGTCGGAGAGGCTAGCCTATATCGCCGGCCCAGCGGTTTACAACAAACTCAGCGAGCACATTAGGCAGGCGCAATCTCTTGCCGTGTTTAAGAGACGCCTTAAGAGGTACCTTACAGATAAGGCGTTTTACTCACTGGAGGAATATTACTCGAGTGAAGTCTAAAATGCTTTGGAGGCTAAATTATTTAATGATCTCTTTGCATTTTGGCTTGTATCTCTTATTTTTACATTATTGTGCTTTTTTCTTCGTTTTGTTTTGTTTATTTTATCTTTTCTTTACGATAAAAAAATGTTTGTTTGCTAATATGTATGAATGTTTGCTAATCTGTATCTGATTGTATACCAGTATACTAATAAAATGAATATGAATATAACTTCTAAACGCTTGAACCAATTTAGAATTGTGTGATATTGTTGGAATCATTATGTCATCCCGAGTATCATAGGGTGTTTTAACTGTCAACATATTAAGTAAATAGTTGTCTAAATGTTCAAATCTCCAAATGTCAATAAATTAACAAAAATATATCGTGTTTAGTATCAAATAAAAGGTCTGATTAAGTACATTTTTTAAAATATATATGTATCTATATGGATAAATACATAAACCCTACATATTTCTTAGAAAACCGTAATAAAAATAATTATAAATATAGTTTTTTATTCCATAACTTTTTATTTTTTTAAATAAATAAATAAAAAATAACCTCAAATGAAATACGCCATAGTTTAACATCATGAGCAAGATAGGTTTAATAATACACGTAATAATTCACGAATGAACCGAAAAAATTGCGAATTATTTCCCCTATGACTATACACATGCTAATTACTAGTTGTTTAAAGCAGTGCAGAGCTGATCCAGGTTCGATGAAGCATTTCAGAGCATCCACATTATTTCTCACACTGTTCGCCACCACGGATACCTTCGCAGCTAAGTCGGAACCTGTTTTCTGAACCTGAAATCCTACTTTTGACCTGGAATTAAATACAAGATTACGTAATAAATAAGATTTTAAAAAATGAAATGTGAAATATGGTGTCACATTTATGGTTATAATTACATATTTACATTACATTTTCGTCATGTCCAATTGACGGCTAAAAACCGCTCTTGGACGTGTCAAAATAATTGGGTTAGGTAGTAAGTCTCGTTACTACTCTTTACTGAACATACATAGGTAGAACATACATTAACTACTAGGTTGTCAAACTATACATATAAATATTCGAAATCAAAATAGAAGCCTAATATTTAAAGTAGTTAGTAATTCGAAAAGATATTTAGTAAAATTATTCATCGTAATATTCAAATTGTCAGTAAAATGTTAAATAATCAAATTAAGGCTACGTTATGCATTTTAAACTAAAAGTACAGATATAAGACCATTATATAAAATAATCAGATAATAAGGCTCTACTTTTTTAAGTAATTTAAATGGGCACAATATTTGAAAAATCATGGCCCTCAAATTCGGCCAGATTATAGAAAGGGTGGCCTATCAGCATCTCCTTGATGTTTTTTTTTAATTTTATGTCCTCCAGCTGTTTAAATTTTGTAGGGAGTAGATTATAGAATTTAATGCTAAGGTACAAGTAGCTTTTCTGTACTTTTGCCAGTCGTATTCGGAGTAATGACGAAAAGAGTAATAACGAAACTTACTACCTAACCCAATTATTTTGACATGTCCAAGAGCGGTCTTTAGCCGTCAATTGGACACGACGAAAATGTAATGTAATGTAATTTGAAAATTATTTGTGTCGTTTGTATAAGAGATAATTCTAACCAAAATTTCACAATGTGGTTTTGGACCAACGACTTCTTGCCATGACCAAATGATGCCTGCATGCCAAATTTCAGCTTAATCGGATGACGCATTTGTGCGCTACAGTGGAGGAAGACACACACACACACACAGACACATAGAAGTGTGTTCAAAATACTTACCCTCATCCGGGAAAGTAAGAATGACGAATTTATCGCGTGAACTTTTTAGCACCGGTGCTTCAGGCGTTGGGGCGCTTCGGTGTTGTTTTTTTATTTATTTACACAACAAAAACAATAGAGTATTAATATATTATGTATACCACTAAATCCAGGTCTGGTTTGACTGTGATATAATAATAATACCGATGGTCGTTTCAAGAGCGGTCGCCGTAAGGTCCGCAACCACCCCCGCTCTATAGTAAACAATACTGCTTCCAGAGGGGGCTAACGGGCCCATGATGAGGTGGCCACGATGACCCATGTGTTCAGGGTCGGTCACACTCACGGGTCAACACCCATCCGACGGCCTTCCCGCATGGGGTGCGAACCTGGGTAGGACACTGGGTCAACCAGTCTCCCCTGGGAATCAAACCTCTGGCGCCCCTGGACGGTCTGCACACCGTGCGGCGCAAGCCAATCGATTGTGCTCTCCGACTAACAGTCGGGGGAGTCTGGGAACTGTATTGTTTCCTACAGAGCGGGGGTGGTTGTCTACCTTATGGCGACTGCTCTTGAAATGACCATTGGCCATCCGATCCCGGTTCAGAGTCGGGCAAAGGACGCCTTGGTCCGCGATAGATTCGGTGCACTCCGTTTCACCGCTTCGTAAGGGAGAGGACCGCGCAAGCGACCTCGAACTCGGAACCAATCGAGAGACCGGAGAAATCTGGTCACAGTTGGAAGTGAGGGCGCGAGTATCTCGAGCCCGCCGGGTTTATTCCTGGCTAACTCGCGGTAAGGCGTTGGACTCTCACGGGTTGTGACGTAGCTGGACGTAGAATTGTACTGTCCAAAGTCTTCTACGTTCACTGCAGGGCGACAGAACGACTAATCGTTAAAACGTCCTGTGGTGACGGGCTCGCCCGTTGTAGTCGACACCGCAAGATGCCGCAGTACATGGTGAAACTTAGAAAGGCTGTCGTAATTGAATACATATACAAAATGTTGTGTCTGTGTTGTTCACCGTTGAAGTGTTCCCTCGTCGGGAGCCAACCCTGGCGGCAGCAGCCATGTCATGATAAAACTTAGAACGGACTATCATAACTGAATGAGTATACAAAATTTGGGGTCTGTACTGTTGACCGTTGAGGAGTCCGCTCGTCGGGAGCCAACCCAGGGTGTAGAATCAGGTCTCTCCCCGAAGTGCCCGTCTATGTGCCGTCCCCCAAACCGCCCCCGCGGGCGCGACCCCTGCCTGAGGACCTTGGTTAGGCCGTCCCCCGCGAGACCGCCCCATGACCCATACGTCTACATACCCCCTCACCAGCCACGTAGTCCCCCCGACATCCTGTCTGTGTTTGCAGCCTGTCTTCGTTTAGCTTCAATTCTGTTTTGTGTTTATTTTATTATTATTTTTACTTCTATTTGTTAACTTCTTTTCTTGTTTTTTCTTGTTTTTTTATACTGAATAAATGGGTTCTCGGGGTGGTACGGGGGGTGGCTATCTTTCTTTACCCCCCGCGCGTATACCCTTCTGGTACGCGCGGGGTGTCGTTGCATGACATCCCGGGCAGATAAGGCGACCACCGTCGTTATAACTGCCCGGGCGGTGGGTGGGTTCTCCACCCTCACCTGCCACCTTGAAACCACTAAACTGTAGAATCAGGTCATGCTTACCAAAAAAATAAATGAATAATCATCGGAATTGAACCAACATGTAAAATTTCATATGATAACAATTGAGAAGTTTCCTCAATTCCTCATGGATCCTATCATCAGAACAGGATCTTGATCAAAATGGGGACCAATCTGTAAGTATATTCTTTCGAATAAAAAGGAATTTAAAAAAGAAGTATCGAGTTTACAGGAAATAAAATTACCACCAAATTCATTAAGTTACTTAGATTTACCCTTTCACATAAGGAATAATCACGAAATTGTACTGTTTGATGATGATACTTCTTTGATGTTTAAAATTAGTCGACAATTGTACAGTTATGACGAAGTTACCGATGCACTCTCAAATGTTGTCCATTGGTTTAATGTAAATAACCTACTATTACATGAAAAAAACCAAAGTGATTAAATTTTCTACACCTAATGTTAAGCAGGTACAAACCAATGTAGAAATAAATGGAACTGGACTGGAGCCTGTTGCTTTAACTGTGTTTCTGGGGATAACAATTGACTCCAAATTACAATGGGGCCCACAAATTGAGAAAATGACAGAAAAACTTAGCTCTGCGGCATACGCAGTTAAAACAATCAGGCGTCTGACTGATGTAGATACAGCAAGAATACTATACTTTAGTTACTTTCATAGCATTATGTCCTATGGAATTCTTCTCTGGGGAAGCTATGCGGACATCAATAAGATATTTATACTACAGAAACGTGCTGTAAGACCTATATATAAACTTGGTCCTAGGGTTTTAATTAGAGAAAAATTCAAAGAGTTAAATATTCTTACTGTTGCATCACAATATATATATACGAAAATCTGTTGTATGTCCAGAAGAATATTGACAAGTTTAAAAAAAAGCGACACTCATAATGTTAATACTAGACATAAGCATAACCTTGTTGTACGTGCTATTCTTCTCCAAAAAATAAGCAATTCATTTTTGGGGCAATGTATACGCTTCTATAACAAACTTCCTCATATTATTAGAGAACTATCTGTAAATAAGTTTAAACCAACCATCAAAGAAAAATTGTACAAAAAAGCATACTATACAATATCTGATTATGTAAATGACAAAACGGCTTGGGAATAAGGCTTGGACGCATCATAAGAACGCAAATTAAACGTAATATTTTTTTGTGTCTATAATATTAACAAGGAACATTTTGATTTTTTTTATTTTGAATCGTATTTTATTTCTACCTGAAATTTACATACAGTTATTTTAAGCTGTGTTGATCACTGGCTTACTTTTTACCTGCACCTGTTACTATCATGGCTGGCCAAATCATGTACATACAGGTTGCTCCTTATTTAAGTATTTCGTTTCTATTTTATTTTATTTGTTTTAAATTTATAATTTTGATAAGAAGTTATTTTTTAATTTCGATTTTATGTTTTTTTGATTTAATGATTGCTTCATATCAGGAATCACATCTGTCCTGAGTCCGATCGGTATTAGTGGTCTAATTATATGTAATTTATTATTTGTGACACTTCGAGTTTTAGGTTCCTTATAAAACACAGAAGTTTGTTTACAATACTTTTCATCTGCCGCAAAAGTAATATAAATAAATACTAACATAATTTTCTGCAAATCGTTGTGAGCAGGTTCCTTTGGAATAATTCCTTTAAGTTTTGTTAAATCATCCGTAGAACCGTTAGTTGCTGGCGCTCTGGAATCAAAAGGCAATCTAAGATACCCTAAAAGAGGAACTGCAGATACTAGAGACAGAGAAACCCAAACATTAGCAAGGAATCGGTTGTGTCACAGCAAGACTTTCCCGACAAAGAGACAACCCCCCCCCCTCCCCCCACCTCCTCTCCCCCGATAGTGATTGTCTCATGTGTTTATGATCGCAAATCTAGTATATTTGTAGTATTTACGTGGTATTAAAATTGCCATTTTCCAATATGTAGAAAATAAAATCGGTTATGTCACCCTAAGACTTTCCAGGCAAGCAGACAAGGCCCCACCCCGCGCGCTAACCCCTGCCTCCTCCTCCGATAATGATTGTGTCAAGTGATTATGATCGCAAATCTAGTATTGTTGTATTTTTGTTGTATTTGCGTGGTATACAAATCGCCATTTTCGAATATGATGTAGTATTTTCTTAAATAAGTGCGCTTTTTAAAAATTATTTTGTTGCTTGTATAAGAGATATTCCAAACAAACAATATAGTATCGTACCAACGACTTCTTGCCATGATCAAATGATGCCAGCATGCCACATTTCATTTCAGCTCAATCGTATGATGGGTTCGGGCGCTAACGTGGAGGAATACAGACAGACAGACAGTGGGGTGGTGTCTACTACAAAGGGTGAACCTGTCACCCCAGGCTGCTATAACGATTTGTGATCGTTCTTTCAGCCGTGGGATGAACGTAGAAGACTTAGAGACAAGACAATCTACTGTCTAGCTTGCAAACAAGCCCGTCAGTGGCCAACGCATTACGGAGAGGCACCGGGAAAGGTACACAGCGGGCAGCCTCTCCCCCCCCCCCCCAACTACCAGTTTTGATATCTCCATCTGGAGTTAACCTTCAGGATACCTTTGTCTTCCCGACTGGTTACGGGTTCGAAGTCGCTTACGCGGCCTCTACCTGTTGTGTTACAGCGGTAATTCAATTTGAATTTGTCGCGGACCTGGGCGTTCTTTGCCAGTAGTACCACACGGCATCGAGTGGCCCAAGGTCATTTCAAGAGTGGCATGAAACAGGTCAACATCCACCTTCGCTGCATAGGAGACAGTATATTACCATAGTCTCCAGACTCCTTCAGCAAATAGTCAGAATGCACAACCGATTGGCGTCGCAAACCATCCAGTAGCGCCGAGCTGCAATTCCGCCAGGAGAAACCAATCCACCAGCTGTGAGGCCTGAGACGCGAGAGTCTTACCTGGGGTAGCCTTCCGCACGAGGAGGCTTCTGAATAGGAGCTGAAGAGTGAGTTGAGCCGTCCGAGAACAAAATGGATCTTATGGCCCAAGCTGCACGAAACCATTCGCTACACAGACAGACAGATACACAGTGCGTTCGCACTACTTTCCCACTGGCGAAAAGTAGAATAAATAAATACTAACATCATTTTCTGCAAATCGTCGTGAGCTGGTTCCTTTGGAATAATTCCTTTAAGTTTTGTTAAATAATCCGTAATACCATTAACTGCTGGAGCTTTGGTATCAAGAGGCAATCCAAGAGACTCCAAAAGAGGAACTGCAGATACCAGAGAAAGGACCATTAATGTGCACAAACATATAGACTGAAACCCAAACATCTAGAAAAAAGAAAAATGAAGAATGCTTTAATTGGATATTGTTAAGATATCTGGTCTAAAAATGACACGAGTGATTACCTTGTTCGAGTTATGAAGTATGGATTGCCATTTAAATTTTTATATTACATGATGAATTAATCGATTCGATGAGCTTTTTGTAATAATTTCGCTTTGGTTGTCAGAATCACTAAATCAAATGTAACGGAACTGAATATCTATTTCGATATTGTATGGGTTTTAGTCTCGGGTAAGTACAACTGATGACCGTTTTCTCTAAAAGATACATGTGATAAAAATCTTTTTTTAAAGTATTACTTTTAAATGTAACTCATAAATGCATTTTTTAATTAACACGCTTTTATTAGGTCGACCTGTATGTAACTATGTAATGGAATCTAAGGTAACTAATTTAACCATCTTCCAAGGATCGTAGCGTCTTGAAAATTGGCAGCTGTATGTAGTTCTGATGACAACACAATAATATGGTACTGTCGAACTGATCTGAGTAGGAAGATATGAACTGGAACTTCATGATGGAACATCGTATCATATCTGTGTTTGGACTTGTTAGAAAAGTCTTGGAATGAACTTTGACACGATTAGGTTTCGCGGTCTGATGATGAAGCCGGAAGATAGGCACTGGCATTCCATGATGGAATATCGTATCATAGCCGTGTTTGGACTTGTTAGAAAGGTCTTGTAATGAACTTTGACCACGATTAGGTTTCAAGGTCTGATGAGGTAGCCGGAACACAGGAACTGGCATTCCATGATGGAATATCGTATCATAGTCGTGTTTGCACTTGTGAGAAAGGTCACGTAATGGACT
The DNA here is from genome assembly GCA_944548615.1 of Micropterix aruncella. Classification (NCBI taxonomy): domain Eukaryota; kingdom Metazoa; phylum Arthropoda; class Insecta; order Lepidoptera; family Micropterigidae; genus Micropterix; species Micropterix aruncella. The sequence continues at coordinate 3,337,192 of OX155977.1, read as the reverse complement.
TTGAACACGATCAGGTTTCAAGGTTATATAACAAACCTATTACATATATATTGACTTATAAATATTGAGTGTAAATAGTGTAAATATTGACATAGGTGCCTGTATAAAGCGTGTTTTAGTGGTTTTTTAAAAACTATTAATTTATTTATCAGATATCAATGTATTTAAACGCATATTGATAAATTATTAGTAAAAATATTATTTAATATCTTTGTTATACAAGTGCGAGCACATCTATTCAACGTTGGCTTGACCGAGAGCAAGGACTGCCGAATATGTGGCGACGAACCTGAAGACAGCATACAGATCGTTGGTTGCTGCCCAGGCCTCGCCGCACAAAGACACAGTTTACTGGGACGAGCCTTTCTCGAACCCTGCGATCTGCCCAACTTGAAGGTCAGTGATGTGCATGGACTTAGGAAGCAGTACCGGGCTACTAGCTGACCACTGACCCAACCACAAAGTGGGTAGTTACAAAAGATCTTATAGATCCAGGTGACATCAAGGGCTGGAAACAAGCCCCCCACTCCATTTACTACTACTGCTACTACGAGTAGTATAATTTGAGTGCGGGTAATATTTTCACGCTATCCACTTTATTGTAACTAGCTACTAAGTATATGATGCTGCAGCACATCAACTTCTATACAAATAGAGTTGTCAACTACAACAGAACCCGAACCCGTCACCTCAGGATTTTTTAAAGATTGGTGGTTCTTGAAGACTCGGACAAAATAGTCCACCGACAAGCTCTGCCACGTGCCGTAAGAGGCCAACGCCTTATCCCCGAGATAATCAGGTATGTTACCCAGCGGGCTTACACTCACGCCTATACTTCCAATTGCGACCAGATTACTCCGGTCTCTCGATTGGTTACGAGTTCGAGGTCGCTTGCGCGGTCCTCTCGCTTACGAAGCGGTGAAACGGTATAAACCGAATCTATCGCGGACCACGGCATCCTTTGCCCGGCTGTTCACCCAGGATCGGGTAGCCGATGGTCGTTTCAAGAGCGGTCGCCGTAAGGTCGGCAACCACCCCCGCTCTATAGTAAACAGTACTGCTTCCAGACTCCCCCGACTGTTAGTCAGAGTCAGAGGGAACTAACGGGCCCATGATGAGGTGGCCACGATAACCCATGTGTTCAGGGTCGGTCACACTCACGGGTCAACACCCATCCGACGGCCTCCCCGCATGGGGTGCGAATCCTGGGTAGGACACTGGGTCAACCAGTCTCCCCTGGGAATCAAACCTCTGGCGCCCCTGGACGGTCTGCACACCGAGCGGCGCAAGCCAATCGATTGTGCTCTCCGACTAACAGTCGGGGGAGTCTGGGAACTGTATTGTTTCCTATAGAGCGGGGGTGGTTGCCTACCTTACGGCGACTGCTCTTGAAATGACCATTGGCCATCCGATCCCGGTTCAGAGTCGGGCAAAGGACGCCTTGGTCCGCGATAGATTCGGTGCACACCGTTTCACCGCTTCGTAAGGGAGAGGACCGCGCAAGCGATATCGAACTCGGAACCAATCGAGAGACAGGAGAAATCTGGTCACAATTGGAAGCAAGGGCGCGAGTGTCGGCCCGCCAGGTAACATTACTGGCTATCTCGCGGTAAAGGCGTTGGTCTCTTGCGGGTTGTGGCGTAGCTAGACGTCGGATTTGTAATGTCCAAAGTCTTCTACGCTCACTGCACGGTCGATAGAACGATGAATCGTTAAAACGTCCTGCGGTGACGGGTTCGCCCGTTGTGGTTGACATCTCAATATGTTAGTCAGAGTGCAGGTTACCGTGGCGCTACTGTTAGGTGGCGCTACAGCACATCAACTTATATACCATTCAACCGATCGCCATGAAAATTAGCATACATAGGTATTTAGGCACGGGTAGGTATAACACGGGCAACGCCGGGCAAAAGTACTAGTATCATATATAATCGATGCTTGTATATAGGTAGTTAAAATGAAAAACGTTGTACTTTAATATCAGAAACGAGATAGTTTTAATAGGTGTAATACACTAACAAATTCATAAAGAAATCGTATAAATGGTGAATTATTACACCGACTATTAAACTTATTCTAATTACTATTTTTTTAAAGAATTGCAAAGCTGATTCAAAGTCAAGGAAGCATTTTAGAGCATCCAGATTAACTTTCACATTATTCACGAACAAGGATATTAATCCAGGTAAGCCAGGACCAGTTCTTTGAAAGTCAACTCCTGCTTTTGATCTGGAATTAAAAATAGGATTATGTAATAAATAACATAACAAGAACAATCTCCTGCCTCTTAGTATTAGGGTAACGTGACCATACAACCCGTTTTGGCGGGATAGCCCCGCTTTCAGGCTGTCTGTCCCGCTGTCCCCAGCGAGAGCAAAAATGTCCCGCTTTCGCAAACACACCAAAAGATAATTTAAGCCTAAAAGATGACAAAATCACAAGCTGGAATTCTGGCAATGTTGCTGCTGAAGACCGTTGGGTGGAGTTGTTCAAACACTTCCGTGATAACAATCTCAACTGTACTAACTTTCGTATAATTATTGAGTACGTTTTATGTCTGCTGGAAGTAACGCACCTGTCGAAAAAGTTTTTTCTCTAATGAATAAAATATGGACAAGCGAAAAAACACAGTTAAGTGTCGCATTTTTGAAAGCCATATTGATTACCAAGACTAACATTAATATATCAATATGACCATATTACGGAATATCGTAGCAGACTGCAGTGGCTTACCACCAGGGAGAGGAGACAGATTAGAACTCTCTGCCTCTTATATAGAATCCTCGCGGATGGCGTGCCGCTCTATCTTGCCGATAGGTTCACCGCGTTATCGGCGCACGGCCGTCCCCTGAGATCAGAGGGCAATAACCTGTTATCCATCCCTGGTCATAGCAGCGATTTTTTTTCATACTCCTTCACCGTGGAAGCTGCACGACTCTGAAATGCTTTACCAAATGATGTTAGAACAGCCCCCAGCATCTCCTCGTTCAACGCCAGGCTCAAGGAGCATATAACCCTAAAATCCATAAATTAACCAATCCACCTCTCCCCCCTCCTTTTCGCTTCCTTTTCCTTCCTTCCTCTCCATCCTTTCCTCTGCGTCCTTATTTAATTTTAGTCATTTGTTTTACTTTTTTTTTATTATATGTCTCTTTCTAGTTTCTGTTTGTTTCTTTTTATCATTTGTGTTTCTATTGTTCTTTTGCGTAGCCAACGTTCTGAATATGTTATAAACTTTAGCTAGAGGTTAGCTGATAGACATTGCTGCAAGGCAATAAGCTCGCCTTTTTTATTTAAAATAAAGAGTTTATTATTATTATTATTATTATTATTATATCATGTAATCGGCTCCATTCTTACTCAAAAACAAGACCCGATATTTTGAAACAGATTTGCTCCTCCGACAAATATAAAACAACTTCGTGATATCTACTTATTATTAGTAATACTGTTATCATGTTTTTCATTTTTGAATAAAAAGTAGTAAAAGACCAATACGTTTTTTTCTACAGACGTGTCCCGCTTTGACGAAAAAAATAAATGGTCACGTTATATTAGGGCCGTATTTCACCGAGAAGTCGCGCACCGTGGTGTCTTTGAGCGTCTTTGAGCGTCTTTGAGCGTCTTTGAGCTACCAAGTCGAGACGCCCGATTAGATACACCAGATAGACACTAGAATCGCCAAACTTGTGGCCATAGTATTAAAATGGACGTCGAAGAGTTGGCACTTATGCTGTATTTACGAAAGAAAAGGAAGTTAAGAGGCCGTACACGAAATTTTGCGCATTTCGTGAATTTACGTAATTTTGCAGACGTGAATTTAAGGTTAAAATACCGTATTTCTATAAGTTTTATTGCACAAAATAAAAGATCATTTATATTATTGTGTAATGAATGAGCTACTTTTTTGAAATTTATTATAGAATTTTGATTAATTGACCTTAAACCGGCGACTGTCTGTGAATTTTTGCTGTAAGAGATTTAAAATATAACATATTTACGAATCGTTTTGACATCTAAACGGTATAAAAAAAAATACAATGTATTGTTGTGAAAGTCCTCTATATAATAAGTGAATCACTTTTTACTACTTTCATATAAAATTGTTGATAAAAAAAATATTTAATTTTGGCAAATTTTGTAAAAATTGGGCGAAGAAATGCTTTTGACTTTGGCCTTTTAGAACTCTCGTTCATAAAATAAAAACAACAGAAATAAACTTTAGTTCAATATCAATCCATTTCCTCAAAAAAAATGCAAAACATTAATTAAAATTGACAATAAAGTCTTTTAAAACAATCTAATTCTCGCGTTATGATACTCGCCTATGATATGATTCACGCCTCAAGTCAGCTAGTCCCCGCCGAGCGCTTCCAAAGGGTGGACTTATCTCTTTGGCTCCGAAAATCCTACCTACCTATAGTTATATTATACCATTGATCAGAGGCGGCTCGTGAATATTTTTTATGGGTGTGCAATAAAAAAAACAGGATATAATTACTTACATTTATTTGTAAATAAAATCCATTCGCCGGTCTTTTTGTCCAGCGAAAACATCTATCACTTTCTTGTGAAAGTCTGAGATGGAATTAATTAAGCGTTTTTCTATGCTTATCATACACAATGCATTCAGACGATCTTGTGCCATAGTATTGCGTGAAAACGTTTTGACTTTATTTAACGTCGAAAAACAGCGCTCACTTTCTACTGACGTCATAGGAATGGTACAAATAATTTTTAGCAGTTTCATGCTTTCAGCAAATACGGATTCTAATGCAAATTCCATAAAATGTTGAAGTAAAGCAACGGCGCCGTCAGCGTTGTGAAAATCTTCTCTGCTATAAATGACTAATAGCTCATTTTTCAGTTTAGTTTTTTCCAGGAAATCATACGTGTTTACCACTTTCTTAAAATCATCATCCGGAAAACTCTTATTGTAGTCTAAAAATTTGTCAGTGTAAAACAATTTGGACGCCAATAAATGGTCTGTATGAACAAATCTGTCTTTTATCTGCATTCGTAATATGTCACACACTTCTTTTCTCATAGCTGAATGATTCACGTTATCAGGCCGACGTTTTTTCTTAGGCGAAGGCGGTGGAACAGCATCACGTAATTCATTGACGACCTTTTCAAATTTAGTGACTTCTTTCATAATTTTAATTGAGTCAAGGGATCGAGACTGCAAACACTTGAACAGCATTTCACAGTGGGGCATGAGCGTCGCGAAAAAGTTTAGCCAATATAAAAAATTGTCTTCATTTAAATATGAAAGGAGCATTTGAGCTTGATTAAATGTTTTTGGGTCACTGTTACGACTGTCCATTATTGCTTGCATACACTCTTTCAGGGGCTCTAAGTTATCGTATAAAACTTTTACTGTACGTGTATTATAATTCCATCTTGTCTGTGGAGCGGCAGGTATTCTTTTGTGGACGATTTCTTTTAAAAATTCGGATCTTTTCGGCGATCGCGTGAAAAACGATGGAAATGCATGCAAATTGCAAAAGAAGCTTCGTACTGTGTGGTTAATCGATGCACATTTTTCTAAAATTAAATTGAGTTGATGCGCGTAACAATGTACATAATAAGCATATGGGTAGATATTTCTAATAATCTTTTGGACGCCATTTGTACTTCCACTCATGACGGCAGCTCCGTCGTAGCTCTGACCAATTATTTTTTTTTTATCAATATTTAAAGAATCAAGCTCTTTCATGATTTCAGCCGCTATTACTTCTGATGTATAACCCTTAGGTTGTAAAAATTTCAAAAATCGTTCGTAAATTTTACCATCATGTATATACCTTATAATAAACACCAGCTGTTGAATAGTAGAACAATCAGTTGATTCGTCTGCCTGAATTGCAACAAAATCTGCATTTTTTATTTGTATCTGTATTTCACATCTGCAAACTTCATAAATAGCATCCAAAATATCGTTTTGAATTGATTTAGACGTACCTTTAAAAACAGAACTGCTTGATAAGTGCTGCTTCATGGCCAAATCGATCTCTGACACAAAATCAACCAAGCCTCTATATATTCCGGGATTCAGAGATTCCGTAGATTCATCGTGTCCCCGTAATGCAATTTGGAATGCACCACAGAATACCACGCAATCTATTAAGCGACGTAAAATATATCGATTTTCATCAACACGCTCATTGAACTCTCGAATAGATTTTCGATAAGCAGAATCGAGCGCCTTTCGAATATCTTGTCGCCCGATAGATGCCAATTGCACTTCATTTAACATATGAAATCGAGATTGCGAATGTTTTTTCACTTTAATTGAAAGATGCGCTAAATCTTGAACACCAGTTTCTGTCCATACAGTCTCGGCACCACCGCCCGCGCCGGCTCCAAACACAAGACATGGAAAACAAAACAATTTGTTCGTTTCTTCACACCCACATAACCACGGTGTTTTGGTATACTGCTCAGGTTTGAAAACACGTGTATAAGTTTTAGATTTTGTACTACACGTTTGTGTTAGCGTTATTTCAGGACGCGGTCGCCCCTTTGATTTTAGTTCGAGACGCACTTCTAAAGTCTTTTCACAGTTTTTATGTACGACACACTGTATTGTTCCATTGTTACCGCCAAATAACATGCAAACAAGCTATTTTTCTAATTATTTACAGTCAAACAGTGCCAAAATTCGATATTGCCTCGCGCGCGTGTCAATTATTGACACTGACTGACATTTAATTTTGTTTACGTTCGAACAGTATGAACGTAGTCGCACTGGCTACGTCCCGGTGGGAGCGAGATAGCGAGCCGAGAGCGCATGCGCGTTGTTCACCCGTTGGAGCGGCGCTCTTAATACTGCTAAATTTCGATACAAAATCTTTTGTTTCACGTGCAGGAGATTGTCGATTTTTCTCTTTCGCACTCGTTACATTCAGTGCTGTTTGTTGTATTGAACATTGGTTCATAGGAGCGTATTCGCTGGCGCTCCACTAGTCGGTCGGATTATTGTTCCTAGCGATGGATTATTTTTAAAAAAGTGTACAGGGTAATTATTGATTTAATTGCTTAAATTTTTGTGGGAGTGCACCGCACCAGCGCTCCTTAGGACGAGCCGTCACTGCCATTGATTATAGAGGTATCACGGCCCACATCGATTTCATACACGGCCTCAAAGAAACAGTGGCCGGTTCATCCATACTTCCCGATCTATCCTTACTTCCCGATATAATTGTATGGTTTAGAAGGTAAAGCATTGGAGTTTGCTCAGCTCGTATTTTAGTAACAGAATACAAAAGGTTGACATTTCCGGTTGACAAATCGGAAGGATCTATTGTAAGAATGGGCGCTCCTCAAGGTTCAATTCTGGGTCCTTTTTTTATTCCTAATTTACATTAATGACTTGCCATTTCTTGTACAGAAACTAGGTAATATAGTTTTATTCGCTGACGACACTTCGCTCATATTCAACGTTCCTAGGAAAACCAATAATTATGATGAAGTAGAAAACACACTGACAAAAGTTTTAGAATGGTTCACCGCCAATAATTTGCTTTTGAATTCTAATAATACTAAGTGCATTAAATTTATCTCACCTAACGTTAGTGACTCTTGTTATGGACGGGGAAATACTAAAGTTTGTAAATTCTACAAAATTTCTAGGAATTACAATAGACAATAAACTTCAATGGGTTTCCTCATATTGAATTATTAGCTGGAAGACTTAGCTCGGCAGCATTTGCGGTACGTCAAATGAGGCAACTAACCGATGAAGCTACTGCCAGAACTGTCTATTTCAGCTACTTCCATAGTATAACGTTGTATGGCATTTTGCTCTGGGGACTCGCAGCCGATATGCAAACGGTGTTTACTTTGCAGGAAAGAGCCATAAGATCCATTTATTGTTTAAACTCCCGAGCATCGCTAAAAGAGAAATTTAAAGAAATCAATATTCTGACGGTTTATAGTCAGTATTTATTCGATAACATAATGTATGTTCGTAAAAACTTGCACAGGTTGCGTAGGTTGGGTGATATTGACAATAGGAACACCAGGTTCAAAAATAAACTAGCCATTACGGGCTCTAGGTTAGCAAAAGTGAGTAAATCTTTCATTGGAGACGGTGTTCGCTTTTATAACACTTTGCCTGAGGAACTAACCCTTTTACCAGACACTAAATTTAGAAAAATTGTTAAAGTTACTCTGCGCTCTACAGGCTATTATAAAATTTAAGATTTTTTAAGCGATACATTGGTCTGGTCAAGTCGTTGTTGTGTAACATAGCTATGAAAACCATTTGTAAAGTGTTATTATTATTGACGTGACAACGTGTTATAAATCGACGGAGTCTGCTGCACGCACGAAAAAACATGACTCATGCGGCGTTACCTCGCTCTGAGGTGTTCCATTTATTATATTTATTATTCAATATAAATTCTGCCATCTACCGGTTGCGACAAAAATTATTTACTAACCTCAGTCTAAAATAGTACGAATGAAAATCACTAGATTGATTTAAATTCTTGACATAATTTTATATGTATTCTTGATATACGGAATGTTATTACTGAACGGACAATTTTCTTGTTGGTACAACGAAGTGCAACGAAGTAAGCAACTTTTTTTTTTTTTTTTAAAAGTATGAAAAGCTATCATTACGATCTAGCGGTTGGTAAAATGTCGCTGATATTGTTTATTTACGACGTATTACCTACCGCTAGATGGCGCAGCGTGCTCAAACGCTTCTCAAACCGTTATTTAACAGTTTGAGATTTCAAACTTTCAAATAAAAAAAAACAATAAACTTTAAACAATAAACAATTATACAATTATACTGCTATACAATAATACATTTACATGTTGTAGTCAAATCGGTGAGTAGAAAAGCATATATTTTTGGGTGTTTGTAATAAACAATATCAGAATCTTAAATGAAACTGCTTAAAATGAAACCATTCCATCAGTATTTTCTTATGACGTTGTCACGTTCAACTATCGTCAGTAAACCGACTTTACAGACAACCGATTATTTTTCTGTCCTTTTTTCTCAACGGTTTGCTCCTATCCTCCAAATAAATCTACAACTTCTTTCTAACATTTCTTTTTCAAATCTCTGTTAGAACAATCCGGCGAGAAACTGTCCCAAATAGGTGGTCTGCTTTGAATTTCGATAATAAACTTTTCTGTTTCGAAATTATCCATCGTAAACGGTAGCGTACGCTGCAACTAAACAAACGTCTTGACAACAACAGCCTACGCGTGCGAATGAAGAGCGTGCGGGCACAGTTATTGTAAAATGTCCTGTCCACCCTAGAACGGGCTAGTCGGAGTTGGGTGACAGAATCAAATAAGCAAAAAGTTAAGATTTTGCCATTCGGTTCCTCTAAGCAAATCAATGTGTTATAGTAATTAATTCTTAAATAAATAATAAATAAATCTTTACTTAACATACATATATAATCAAGAATTTAGCTATTAGATTGATTAAAAAAATACTATCTAAGAAACTTTGGAACCTACTTATTCGTCGTAAAATATTATTACAAAACAAATTAAAGGCTTATTAAATAAAATAGTTAATAATTCTAATGGCCACCTACTAAAAGCCACTCAACACAATAATTAAAATAGTCAGTTAAACAGTTGAATAATCAAAGTAGAATCCTAACAATTGAAAAAGTCAATAATTCTAATATATACGTACTAAAAACTGTACATAGTAATATCCAAAGTAGTAAGTAAAGTGGTAAATAATCAAACTAAAGCTAATCTTACATTTAAATATTAAAAGTACAAATATTATTATCATTCAAATTATGTTACACTTACCAACTAAAAAAAAAGGAAAAAGAATACATAAAAGTCTACCTTAGTACGGGCATTACTCCAGCAAGGTATATTTTAATCTTAAGAGGGTGCTGCACGAAATTTCTCAAATTAGGGTCTAGCGGTTTAGTTATTCCGCTAAAACTACGCTAATAAAAGCAGTGACAAAAAACACTCGTTTTTATCAATAAGTCATTTATAAGGTGAGCTAATAAATTTGGCAATAGTTTGCGTAGTTTTTTATAAAAACACCCGAGAAAATATACAAAAATGGGCGCGGGGTTTTAGTCCTCACTGGGAAAATAATAACTAATTTGAATTACAAATTATTATAAAAGAAAGTTAAATGACATATCTTCACTATAAGCTATTTAAATTTCAATGATTGTAATAGGATTTTATACAATAAATCCCAGAAAATCAGGTATCAGATTCTCCATACATTTTTTGTATGGGCTGGCCGCGTTAATAAATACACAAGCGCGCTATGAAATAGATTCACTTCCCTGCTGCTATTGAAAGCGGGAGCACGTCTTTTTCGGTTAGCTCTTATCAGTTCCCGCTCACGTAATATTTTATTCTTCTACACCGCAGTGCCGCGTCGTCACGCATCGTCACGAGAAAGCAAACAGCAGTAAGTATTTTATTTTTTATATTTGTTTTTTATTAATGGATGTTTATGCCATCTTTGTTATAACTTATTATAATACTCTACATGTATTTTAGTTAATGGGGAAGCGTAAGAAAACATATTTCGTTTTTTGAGAAACGCCATAGAATCAGCGTGAAATTTCAGTCTGAAGACATGAGAAAGCGATGTTGTTTTCAGTCCGAGATATAAGAAAATGAGATAGTTTTAAACCCCAAGATTCGATCGATACGATGCTCATTATATAAAAAATAGATCGACTCCAATAAGCGTAAAACAATTGAAAATATTTTCTGAAGGGACCACTATTCGAAACTTGTAATCTCGAATAGTTTAGTTAATTTGCGTGAAAAACCTGAAATTCAATAAAAAAATACTGAAAGACGCATAAACCATGTACAGGTAGAATATTGATTTTGAATATTGATTTTGAAAAGCAGTTTCGCCATCAGGAGTGAGCAACGAAGGACATTTCGGCATGCAGATGTAACATTTTCGTAAGTTGAAAATAAGTGGTTGGCTGTAAGATATTTAGCTTACAAAGAGCATTGATAGGATATGCACTGATTTAAGGTTGCGACACGTCATTTAAACCAGAAAAAGCACGGGAATTTTAAAATCAAATAGTCTTTGAAAATATTCAAAGCTATAGAATACTTAGAAATATTTTGAAACCATAGAAAATTAAAAAAAAATGAAAATCATTTTAAAATCTAATAGTTTTTGAAAAGATTCAAAACTATAGAATACTTTGAAATATTTTGAAACCATAGAAAAATTAAATAATTTGAAAATCATTTTAAAGTCAAATAGTCTTTGAAAATATTCAAAACTACAGAATACTTAGAAATATTTTTAAACCATAGAAAAATAAAATCCTTTGAAAAACATTTTAAAATCAAATAGGCTTTGAAAATGTTCAATATCATAGATATTCAATAGTATAGAGAGAGTTTAAAAAAAATTTAAACTTGAGTTTTTTTATTATTCTTTATTTTAACTTCATCTCATGCATTGTTCACCTTGATCGATCAGCAGAAAATTTTCATCTCATCATTGCGTCACATCACAAAAATAACAATTTTCAATCACATTAATTTTCAATCGCTACTTTACATTATTTAAAATATTAAATTTAAAATTATCGCAGAGTTCGGAAGACCACCACGGGGCCGCGAAACCACCGCGGGGTTTCTTCCGTCCTACTACGCCATCACAGGAAGACTCGATGGCCGCATTAGGTGCGACACACAAGTCCTCTGCGGTACTACTAGAAGGCGATGGAAAGGCCTCAAGATTCCCGCAGAGGACTTCACCAAAGCGGTCCCAGTTAATGTCGCCGGTTCGGTATCGCCACTCGGATTGTGGAGTGGGGGGAACGCGACGGCCGATGCCAAATGTCACCAGTCTGCGGTCCGAAGAAGAAAGGTGCTCGTGAACTTTCCAATTGTTCATCCAACGGGCGAATCCCGGGGAGCACAGAGTGAAATCCACAAAACTCCTCTTCGAGACTGTTTAAAAGTGGCATTCATTAATTTATTTCTTTATACATTTTAATTACATATTTGAAGTTGTTCAAAAATATATAATCACATTAAGCCGCGAAATCTATCTGTACCTTCTTTCCGTCGGAAGTAGTTTATTTATAAAGGTAACTGCTTTTTGAAATAATTAAAGTTTTGGTGTAGCTATTTATACCTATAATAATTACTGTTTTTTATCCTTCTCGACATACATTTTATCCTCGTACTGATGAGAATAACAATGTTATAATTGTTTCAAGCATTATCCATTTTTATTTCTTTACTCAGAATCATAAAGAATCTGCTATCCTAATAGTGGAAGCGGTTCGTCTCATATTTTGAAAGAATACTGTAAATTGTGATAAAAGTAAATCATTTTGCACACGTGTGTTCATTAGACCAAAATAGTTGATTTGACCTGCCGCTCCGACAATTTGGCCCAGCGGACTCGAAATGGCGGCAATTTTCCAAGATGGCCCCTAATAAACCAAAATGATTACTCTCGTGCTGATTTTAAAGACCCATGGGTCTTTTTCGGTTATTTTGGCGTCGTACATTTCAAATATGATGCTGAAAATATAAACATAAATAAATATAAATAAATAATTCCTTACAAACAAGGTAGAATGTGTACAATCATTTATATATAGTGTAGTATAGTGTAGAATAAAACGGCCACGGTACATTTATTTTGACCAGTTCTGATGATGACACCGAGTACAAAAGTTTAAGTTTTCTGGCCAAAAGTACAAATATGTTCAAATCGGTTCAAAATACGTTCAAAGGTTGTTCAAAACACATGTAGTCGTCATATTTGAGCCAGCGACTACAAATTCAAAGTCAAAGACCCATTCACATATTCTATATTATATAGTTCAAATTTTCCATGTTTTCTGGGTAGCAAATTTCAGAAATTACTTACAGCATACACAAAATTATTCTCTCGTTTGACTTTTTTGACAGTTTTGATTTTAGATTCGTCTTTTCCAGTGTGCAAATACTCGAAGAAGACGCGTATAACATAACGGTAACGTGAAAGTAAATACTCGTTAAAAATGTTTATAATCCTGTTCAAAATTAACTAAAGTTATTTTTATTGCCATATTTGAAATATACGACCCCAAAATAGCCGAAAAGGCCCATGGGTCATTAAAATCAGCATGAGAAAAATAATTTTGGTTTATTAGCGACCATCTTGAAAAACGGCCGCTATTTTGAGTCCGCTGGGCCAAATATATCGGAACGGCGGGTCAAATCGACCATTTCGGTCTAATAAATACGTGTGCAAAATCACAATGCTTGCTTTTATCACAATTTGCAGTTTTTGTTATTTGAAATTTGCATTTGCAATTTGCATTTTATAATTTTATTGCTCATAAGCAATAAAATTATAAAATGCGGGTTACATCGCTGTGGCGGGTGACCGTCTGTTCAGCGTAATCAATGTATGCGATTTAGTCACACCTGCGTGCCCGCCGTCGGCAAGCGTAAATTACCTACATTTGTGTAGCGGCATAGGCTCGGAGCCCTCTTAATAATCTAGTATTATAAATGTGTGTGAAATATTATTAAATAAAATAAAAATACGTGTGGCACTCGGGGACTGCCGCGGTAAAGCTATTGCATAGCATTTTTAACAACTTATGCAATTATAATTATTTATTTATTTTATTTTTTTTTCTGATATCAGATAACTGCGCTCTATCGGAAAACGTTGAAATTATTCCGAATCATTTTTGGCTGTGGAAGCAAATGATTCGGAATAATTTAAACGTCTTCCGATAGAGCGCAACGCACGAATTTTTTATTCGATAAAGCAAAAAAAAACGGATTATTCGAAACAATTCTTAGATAAAAAGATAGATAATTAAATTACCTTTAAAATGGTGCAGGTTTCATAATAATACGCCAGATAGTATTTGCGTAGTAGTCGTTTTTGTGTTCGGTTAGACCTAATTTCCCAAATTAATTACACTATGTAATATTAACAAAATCTAAAATATTCAAAGCTAAGAATATTAGGAAAATGTTCTTGTTTAACATATATTTTTTTCGAATCGTAAGCAGTACTCGTTTAGACGTAATTATCAGTTTAAAATAATTAATTTTCGTTAAGAAATTTCTTCATTCGGTCGCCGCGCTGGCCTAGGCCCGCGATAAAAGCTATGCAATAGCTTAATAAATAAATAAATAAATTGGTATAATATTTGCAAAGTCCTAGCCCTCGATTTCGGTCGGATTATAAATTATAGAAAGGGTGGCCTATCAGCATCTTCCTAATGTTTTTTTTAAATTGTATGTCCTCCAGCTATTCAATAGATGTAGGGAGTAGATTGTAGATCACTGTGACACTCGGGACGGCATAACGATTCTAACAATACCACACACTCCTAAATCGATTAATTCATTTGGAAGTTATGGTGGAATAAAGAAACGGAAAACATGCATAGATGAACCCTAAACACATAACGCTCCCTTTTTGGGAAGTCGTGTAAAAGTAAAGGTTGCCTATAAGGGATGCATTCATCGACATTATCGGCAAAGTACTACTGTCTCGGCAAAATAGTTGTATTTAGAATTAACTACCAATAATATTAATATTAAAATATTCATAGTATCGTAAACATTGCACACAACAAAGCCGTGAATATATGTATTCTACAGTTTTGAATAAGGGAATCACCAACATAGCATATTAAAGAAACCATGGAAACGAGAGAAACCATGGAAACGAGAGGCAAGGAAAATAACAACAAAAAACAAAGTAACATAAGTTTGTTTTAAAATTTTCATTCTTTCACGCATATACAATGTAACAAATAGAAATAATTGACTTTATAATTTATTTGAGCCACATTAAAAGTGGAATTATAAAGTGACATAACAAAACAGTTTTTTTTATTCAACCTTCAAGCGGTAGAGACAAAAATACTAGAGTCAGTGTTCGGAAAACTTTCGATAATTGAGTGCACAAGAGAGAACTTCGCGAGACCAGACTTCAAACGGACCGAGTTTATAACCCGACCCCGACGATATCTACGCTTCGCAGGACAGTACTGCTCTTCAAACGGTAAGCGACAATAACAGCTTATACTTTTATGCCTCAATTGAGCGAGCGGCTAGATTTACAAACTAGTGGAGACTAGATCGATCAAATAGGAAAAGAGATCGCTGCGGAATCTGCAAAAGGAGACCGTACGATACAAGAGCTTAAGGTCACCTTGTATCGCAACTCGATCGAGGAGAGACACGCCTCTACGAGTACCTGGTGTGCCATCGGCAGTAAAACGCCGGTTCACATCACCCCTGGGTGCCACCAAAATTGCACCTTGTCGTTCTATGGCTACCCTAAAATAAGGTGGCAGATTTTCGATCGGTTTAACCGCTGACCGCTGGATTTGCCACTACAACTAAGAAAAAATAAATAAATAATTACTAACACAAAACACAATATTTCCTCCGATTCTTCGTAAGCTGGTTCCTTCAGAAAGATTCCTTTAAGTTTTGTAAAATAATCCGTGAAACTGTTAGTTGCTGGAGCTTTGGTATCAAAAGGCAATCCCAAAGACTCTAAAAGAGGTACAGCAGATACCAGAGACAGAGCAATCAATGTGCACAAACATATAGACTGAACCTCAAACATCTAGAAAAAGCAAAATGAAGTCTCTTTTAATAGGTTATTGTTACTATTAAAAAATATGCTATTTAAAAATAACGCGGCTGATTACTTTGGTTGAGAGTTAAGAAGTATGGATTTCTCTTTAATTTTTTTATGTTACCTTATCAATTAATCGATTCGATGCGCTTTTTGTATAATTTCGTTTTGGTTCAATTTGTACGGGTTTTAGTCTCGGTTATGTCCAGTTTTAAGGATCCGACAATATCAAAACACGCGTAGACTTTCACAACCCGTTTCTTGCTGGAACCGGTTAAAACAGCGCTGGTATGGTAAAAACAAGTAGGTAAGTTGAATTTTAAAAATTGTAAGTCTAATTTTGGTAAACAAGCCTAATCTGGTAAAGAATCCTTCTGGCCCTAGAAAGACTTTAATCTATGATAGCTGCCTACCTTCTCATTTATTTTCTTTTATTCAGGAAAATAACAGTGTATAAAAATAAATAGCCAAACAAGATAGATATAAAAATTACACCAGAGACAATTTTCCACTAAATGATAACATCAAGATCATCTAAATGAAAAGAGAAAGAAAAAAAACGAGAAAAGAAAGAGGATAGGAAGGGAGGGACCAGGAAGGGAAGGAGGAACATAGTAAAAATAAATACATTATGTTGATGGGTGTCCACGTTTTAACAAATTTACCAGTACGATAATTGAAGTTGAGACAGGTACGTTGGTATGAATAAGTACAAGTGCAAACAGTAGATAAATAGTAATATATTTTAAATAATTATTAAATTTTAAATATTAAGTGTTTTAAATATCGCCCTCTATCCAATGTTCGATTCAGCGAAGATATCAATTGATGCATATCGATCATCGTAAACCCTACACACGCGGTTTAAGAAAGAGTTTTTACGGTAGGTAGTTGTTATTGCAACGGCTAATGTGAAACAATGAGGACTGTCTTGTCGTTCTTGATGGGGTCCGGAAATGTATTAGCTGGACCAAATCCATGCATTTGCCATGCCCTTTCTCATTTAAGATTTCACCAAATCCTGTCCCATCAAGAATTGCACCAGCAAACAACTCAAACAATTATTACACGATCGATAACTAATAGCATTGACTTTAACTATAAAATCAATGCTAATAGTATAGTATAGTCGACGAAATACTATTTGACAAACGTGTCGTTAGCACATTGGTACCTTTTGCACAACGATCGAGACCTTTTTCACACCTATCGTCGAATGTCTAATGGCCTGATATGGTTAGACTAACAGCCGTATTCAGAGTCGACACTCAAGGGGTCCCTCAACTCAAGTGTGCCCTAACTTGTCAGATTACTATTCAGAAACCATACTTAAGTAAGCACTCAAGTAAGCTACTCGAGTGTGCCCTTAAGGGAGGCATCTTCCATACATTTTTGTATTCAGAGACAATACTTGGGCGTAGAGGAAGCTAAAATGGCCGACATTTCTTAAGTTTTGAACTGTCAAATTCAAGTGTGGTCTCGAGCTCACTTTGGCGAGTGCGCGTTGAGTATTCCACTAATTAATGCGTGTTTTTTGTGAATTAAATCCATTATTTCTATAACTCTGTGGTTTATAATGATTTGACCGATTTTATAAGCTGTATTTACCGCGTCGCACGCGTCGTTACGTAAGGGATTTCAACAATCTCCTTGACTTCTACTTTCCTGGAGAGTTTAAAAAACATTTCCGCCTCGCCATTCAAATGTTTTCTGATTCGTTGGGTTTTAACGAAAACCGCGGATTTCCGATTCCGCCTGATGCAGTGAGTGCTGGCACTGAAATTCTTTACCACCGGCAATTAGCCATACAATGCCAACCACAGCTATTATTTCTACCCATATTTTTTGCTAATTCCTAGGTAAAGAAATTCTGCATCGAAATTCGGGGCGAACTAGCAAAAGGCAAAACGAAAAAGACGAAAGAGCGCATCGAGGAAATCGATCAAGAAACCGACAAGAAAAATACTCCGACGTCGAGCAAACGTCAGTGACAACAGCTGATGCACCGACGGGTTTTTTCAACCATAGAGCACAATCATTTTGTTCAAACATAACGAAAACTCTATAGACCGTGTAATAGGAACGTATTAGTTTCGAATTAGAAATGAATCCCAATTGCTTGAGGGTCCCTTAAGTGCATACTCACTGAAGGGAGCCCTTAAGTAACGACTATGAATAGCAATTTTGAGGGTGGTACTTGAGTGTCACTCGAGTGAGTGTTCCCTTAAGGTGTACCGCATTGGTCGCTTAATAATATGAATTATTTATACGTATCAATTTTCAAGCAAAAACATTAATAGTAACATTTTCTTCCGAATCTTTCAATGACAGCTGAATAAGCAACAGAATTAATTTAGGAAAAATCTTTATTGTAGTAAAAAATAACAAAATTATTAGGACACTGGGCTAAAAAACTAAAAGATTAGGACTATTAATTAGTGAATCCCTAACAGGTCGATTTCGAAATCATTAGTAATTAGTGTAAATTTTAATATATCTGTATGAAGTAAAAATTTTACAATTATTGTTATAATTGTAAAATCGAAATCGGTAATCACCGAATTTAACATGGTAAGTAGCTAACTGATTAAGACTATTAATTAGTGTAACAGAAACACTTCGATTTCGAAATCATCAGCAATTAGTGCGTATTTTAATATATCTGTCTGAAATACCCATTTTTCAATTATTGTTAGGTACCTACCTATACTGCAATATTTAGGTACTCTGATCCTTGGTGGTATAAAGTTCAAGATGTTATGATCGAATCCGGTGCAGCTGCCTTTGTGCCTTTAAAGCGTTTATTAAAGTGTTCCACGCAGGTAGAATCGACCTCCATAGTAAAATAAACGGTTACAACTTGTTGGGAATCACTGTTTATTTTATGACATTTTAACGAAACTTTTGTCAAATAATATTTCGTAGACTATAACCACAAACTTCCCAAACTGAATAGCACCCATGCACAGAGACATTTGCACCGTCACAGAGACTTGGCACCGTCATTCTTTAATAAAATTAAGGATATACCCGCCATTAATGCCAAAGATAGGTATAACTATAAATAAGAAAAGATTAAGCCACTGATTGGTCACCTAGGGAAGAAAAGAGACTGGAAGACTAATTTGTTTTATTAATAACTAACATACCATGCTTTTTGATTACCATATTATAATTATCACTATACCTTTTAGGATAATTTGAAATCTGGAATTATTGCAGTATAGGAACCTGTCTCAAAAATTCAAAACATGAAGAAATACTACTAAATTCGATCATTCTAATGCTAAATGTGAAAGAAAAAAGCTTCGGACGCGTAAAAATTCAAAACCAAATTTACATACAAAAAAAAAGTTTATTTTAACTCTGTTTTTGAGGTTGTTTTTAAAAAAAACTAATCTAACCTACCGCCAAATAAATGTTTATGTATTATTTAAAAAATGCACGTCATCATCATGGCGGTGTCGGACGTGTCATAATGATAGATTTCATCAAAAAATATAGAAATTCAGAATGTTTATGGAAAATAACCGACAAAAATTAAAAAATAAACAGTATCGACAAAAAGCTGTAGAAGATTTTATTTAATTAATATATTCCAATTTTATTTAGATATTTTTTATAAAATTGAATTAGATCTTATAGAAGTCAGATTTCGTTCCCGGTGCTAAGAAACGAAGAGTGGCAGTCAATCCCTCATGAGGGTTTATAGCTTGTCTCATATTAGTATCTTGTTTAACAATATATGGAGTTACAAGTTCTAGAATCTTGAAATATGTCCCTTCGTCCATCCTTAAATAGTTTCGCCAGTCCCTCGGTTCTAACGAAAACTCATTTAAGAAATTGACGTGCGTGAATTGACTCCTTTTTTAAAACCATTCTTTCATCCATTGCTTTCTTTTTCGTTTTCTTGTGAGTAGGTATATGACAACAAACAGTAGTCGTAGTAACAAGGAATGTTTCTACTTCGGAATCAGAATCCATTTTTATTCGTGGACGTCCGCAAAAAGAAAACACGTCCTCAATGCGGCCAGGCCGGTCGAAAACTGAAGATCCGGAGTGACTCCAGTGAATGGGGAAATCTAGTTGGCATAAAACCATTTGGAGTGACGCTACAGTTTTACGTCTAGACTAACGCGAAAAACTGACCGTCAATGCTCAGCTGTTCTTCGGATTATTCTCATAAACCTTACTTTTAAGGTATCCCTGTGGTATCCCTATACGAAATAGTCAAGCGGGCTAAAGTCGGGGCTCCTAGAAGGCCAGTTGATGTCACCTCTAAGAGAAATCACCTTATTAGGGAATAATTCGTTAACAGCTTCAATTGATTGATTTGATGTAGGTAGTCCGTATCCTTGAATTCTTGGACCAATTGAATTTCATTCGCTTTTAAATGCAATTCTTTCTTTAAAATGGAATGCAAAGACGATTTTTTTATGTTCAATGCTTGGCTTCGCTTTCGGATGGATAAAGACGGATTTTGATGAACTGACGTCCTTACTTCTTCAATTGTGTCCTGGTCGCGGACAGATCGAGGGCGACCAGAGTTTTGAATTTTTACCGTCGCACATCCGGATCCACATTTTCGAACATCCGGATCCATTTTCTAATACCATCGTCACATGGTGCATTGCCTGTACGATACTCCGCACGATATAAACATTGAGCAGTCAGTATTGAATCACCGTTACGATAATACGCTCGCACGCAAAAAGCGCGATGCGTCCCCGGGTACTGCTCCATTGCGACTAAAACTCCATAAAATGGCGGACGCCGCGATCCCCATCCCGCGCCTCTCTACCGCTCCGAATCAACTTCAGCGCTAAAACGAATACACGATACACTTTTTGGACACCCGGGGCCGTTAGTATAAGTTTACCTATGTGTGATTCTAAGTTTTTGCGAATATTTTAAATTGATTTCACGGCATTCTTCACAGTATTAATGGCAAGTGCGGAAAAGGCGATGATGACGATGAACTCAGGCAACGACGTATCCAGGAGGGGGAAGCCCCCTTCCGGACACAGGAGACGCCCCGACTCGATTTTTTTGAGTAAAAATTAAAGTCGAGAACAAAATGAGGATCAGGGAGAATCCGCGACTTAAGTATCTAGTGTGAGGCACGTATCCAGGAGGGGGGTGATAATTGGGATGTATCCCCGGAAATCAGGTGTATTTTCGTTTCATTGTAGGTACGGCTGATTTAAGTTTGGTGGGTGCCGCGCGCGTTGTTAGAATGAATGCGCCCCCCCCCCCGAAATCAATTAATTCCCCCCCCCTTCTACGAAACTAAAGTCTGGATACGTGCCTGAACTCAGGCGATGATGGCGATGTTAATGGAAGACAAAAAACCGGCAGGGTGCGTTTTCGCTGGGTGTATACTCCACGCCCTCGAAATTGCGGTGGGTGCAAATCCAGCGGGTGGATACCTATAAGAAACCAAATTATTTCGTCCGCAGATACCTGGCAACATTTTCTCGACGTCACATTCAAAGTGACATTACATTATATAGTTATACCATAGCTTGGCTTTCTTATTATTGTTAAATATTACGATATGGATTATGGATCGACATAAAATTAATAAAGAAACTGATATTCCCCACGGCGAGTGCGAAAAAGAGGAAGCAGATGCCATTGTTACGGAAGTTGAAGTGAAGATGGAAATCGACTCCGGCGATGATGATGATGTAACAGATAAAAACCCCCTCGAGTGTGACGAGAGAAGCTCCTGTCTCGAAAAACCTTCTGCTAAAGCCACTAAACCCAAAGGCAAGACTAAAAAGAAGTTTCCTTGTGAGGAATGCGACCATGTGTTTAATTTTAAATCGAATTTGACCAATCACGTGGATGCAGTACACCGCCAGCTTAAGAAATATAAGTGTAAGGAATGCGACAAGGCGTTCACGGAAAGCGGCAGTTTGAGAAAACACGTGAGATCGATCCATTTGAAAGTTAGGTTCGAGTGTCACGATTGCGACAAGGTTTTCTCGTCTCGCTGCAATTTAATGACGCACATCAAGTATATGCACTTTGAAAAGCAAGATTTTTACTGTTGCGACTGTAACAGGGCTTTTCCTAGCTCGTCGCACTTACGAGTCCACATTAGTACGGTCCACGAAAAATTGAGGGATCATCTGTGCACGCATTGCAACAAGGCTTTCACCAATCGTCAAAATTTGAAGAGGCACATGAACACAGTCCACCTCGAGTTGAAAGAGTTCACTTGTGAAGTGTGCAGCAAATGCTTCACCTGCCGTCACAGCTTGAATGTCCATGTTGATACAGTCCACTTGCGTTTGAAGAAATTTGTTTGTTCTGAGTGCGGACGAGCGTACGGCCAGTACCAAAACCTCGCCAAACACAGACAGACACACTCCACATCCACGTCACAGCCGTGGCAGGAGAAACAGGGTCCGTTCCAGGTTTGTCCCTCTTTGGGGAAGCTACCGGATGGGAGTTGAACCGTGAGTTGAGTCGACTCAAAGTAACGAGCAGGCCATGCGGCCCAAGCTGAACGGAACCGTTGGCTGCCTATACACAGGACAATCAGCAAAGATTTGTAGGCAACAAAACACAGATTTGGACTCATTTATTATATCGTTAATAGTAAGGAATATGCCAGTGATTTGTCATCAACGTACTATATATGTTAAAATGTTATCCCTTCGTTATACCACTAATTATCTTACTACAGTAATTATAAGCCTTACTATGTAGTTATATGGTGGTAGAATTACAGTTTAATAATAAAATAATACTGGAAAGTCTTACTGGTTCATTGCCAATAAATAATAAACTAACTTGTACATACTACTCGTACATACAATGGCCTCGATTGCGTTTCTTCGTGAACTAAAATCAGAAATTTGTTCATGCGAACGAGACAGGGCAATACGCCGAGACAGGCAATTCGCTCTGCGTCGCGGCACGGCAGGCGCTCCGCTGCAAGTCTGGACTAGCGCACCGCTGCACACTTCAACTCGATCTTTGAAAGATTGACCTGGTTGTGTGGCGCATCAACTATGGCGGATTTACATAAGGAGTTTCTCAGTACATACGCCAAAGCGTTTTGACTCCTCTCGGGAACGGAGGGAACGGGAACGTTGGCCCGCCGCCAACGAGGAGTGGGGGCAGTTTAAAAAGAAATATAAAAAGTGCACGATGGATCCGGAGTTCTGCTGCATTGTGGAAGAGCCGATCAACGGGATCAGGATTCAGGATCAGGATTTTCCACAAATTCGGCTGATTATGTAATCTTGGGGGGGGGGAGGGGGGTCAGGCTGCTGGTTACGTCTGTTGACATGGGGGAGGCGGGGATTGAAAATCCCAAAACACGTGATTACGTAATATGTGGACGGCCCCTAAGCTGAAATTTGGTATGGTTGAAATTCAGTGCACAGATTTTGTTGGGCCAAAATCTCGTTATGAAGTTTGGTTGGAATATCTCATATTCTGTGTGGGTCGTCTATCGGTTTATTTTTGAACTAGCGGTTATTTCGAGAATGGCAACACTTACGTCATTCCTATTTTGACAGAAAATTAGTTTTATCTTTGCGGTGTACAAAATGGTTGCATTTATACTTGAAGAACGCTGGGAAATATTAAAATTTTACTTTAAAAATGGGTCCAATGTGCAGAATGTTGCAAAAAAATTACATCTTTTCCCATGAAGCTCATTTCCACCTCGGCGGCTATGTAAACAAGCAAAATTGCCACATTTGGGGGGTAGTTAATGGGCCCTTGCTGAGTTGGCCACGAAGACCCACTCTGTTCAGGGTTGGTCACACTCACGGGTCAATATCTATCCGACGGCCTCCACGCATGAAGTGCGAGCCTGAGTAGGACTCTGGCCTTATGGTCCGTTTCCCCTGGGAATCAAACTTCTGGCGCTCCTGGACGGTCTGCGCACCGTGCGGCGTAAGCCAATCGACTGTGCACTCTGACTAACAGTCGGGGGAGTCTGGAAGCAGTACTGTTTCCTATAGAGCGGGAGTGGTTGCGGACCTTACGGCGACTGCTCTTGAAACGACCATCGGCCATCCGATCCTGGGTGAACAGCCGGGCAAAGGACGCTGTGGTCCGCGATAGATTTGGTATACATCGTTTCACCGCTTCGTAAGGGAGAGGACCGCGCAAGCGACCTCGAACTCGTAACCAATTTAGAGACCGGAGTAATCTGGTCACGATTGGAAGTAAGGGCGTGAGTGTCGGCCCGCCAGGTAACATTCCTGGCCATCTCGCGGTTAAGGCGTTGGCCTCTTACGGGCTTGTGGCGTAGCTAGATGGTGGACTGTTTTGTCCCAAGTCTTCTACGTTCACTCCAGGGAGATAGAAAGACTAATCGTTAAAACTTCCTGAGTTGACGGGCTCGCCCGCTGTAGTCAACAACCCAAGTTGCCACATTTGGGACTCCGAAAACATGCATGCAATCGAAGAGAAGCCAATGCATCCACAATGTGTGACTATGGTGCGGATTTTGGTCTGGCGGCACCATTTTAAAAAAAAATGAGCAAGGAGCTATCGTTACTGTCAATGGTGACATGCTGAAGTGACATGCTGAACACATTTTTGTTTTAATAATTGGAAGAGCATGACTTGAGTGACATTTGGTTTCAACAAGACGGCGCTGCATGCCACACAGCCAACGTTACCATCAATCTTTTGCGTACCATTTTCGAAAATCGCATTATCAGCCGAAATGCTGATGTCGTTTGGCCACCATGGAGCTGCGATTCGACACCGTTGGACTAATATCTTTGGGGTGCCGTCAAAGACAAATGTTACGCCAACAAACCAGCAACAATTGATGACCTAAAGGAAAACATACGCACTGCCATTGGCAAGATTTTGCCGCATACCATTGAAAATGTGCTCAAAAATTGAAACGATCGAATGGGCTACTTTATGGCCAGCCTTGGCAGCCATATGAATGAAGTTGAATTTCACAATTAATGGCAAGAATTAAAGTTTCAAACCCCTCCTCTCGCGAAGTAAAAATTCAGCTATCACTTTTGCCCGCGACATATTTATGCGTAAAATCGACGCGAGTCGACGACCTTGATACAAACGACCATAACTTATAAACCACTATACGGGTCATTAAAAAAATTACTGTAAAATCGCATTGAAATTTGACATATAAAAAATTATAACCTGGAAATTGGGAGAGTCGGCCGTTGGTCCCGCAAGGGATGTTAGGGAGTTACCGGGTTAAGAGTCCGTTCACATATTTTTTCCAGAAAGGCAAGAAAAGTGGATTTTTGGCGTTCTAATTCCAAGAAATAAAGAGATTTCTACAAACTTTAATTACTGAATTACCTGGACCATTTCTTGATGTTTACCATAGCGGCCTTTAATTTTAGATGTAACGAATATTATTTACTTATTCAGCCCATTTTCCGAAAGTCGTTATTCGTAAAACGCTCGGAAGGCAAACTTTGAGCTCCTTAATACAGTAATATCACTACAACGAAAACCGTATACTATTTTTTTTTATGTCCGTCATGTATTCTTGTTGACCATAGCGGCCTTATTTTTTCGTTTTTTGACCACATATCCAAGGTATACATTACTTACAATTACACAAAATTAAAAAAAAATCTTCCTGTATCATTCTAATTTTCTCAGAAATAAAATAAGATTATTATATAATACTTATACTATATTAAAGTTCACTCTTTTAGCAATACGACATAATATAAATTATTGTCATTAGAAAGGAGAAAACACTGCAAAAAACAATTAGAAATTGTGTATATATTTGCTTGCGCAAGAGAAGAGCGCTCAGTGCCGCGGTTTTTCTCCCAGGGTTGAATAGTTTTTTATTTATTTATTTATTTATTTATCCTATCTTTTATAGTTACATCCAAAAAAAAATGCGTTCATTTTTTCAACTCATTTTAAAAGAATACCTACGCTATTTTGTAATACGGCTCTTAATAAACAACCGAGCCTGGTCAATCGCTCATCGCCACTGCTTCTGCATGACAACGTATAGCCACAGATTTCACTGCAATCAATCGCAAAGTTGCAGGATTTGCGGCTGGAGACTCTTGGACACAGGGGCGGATCTATATAAGGGCTTTTTGGGCTGCAGTCCAGGGCCCCGTGTATATAAAGGCCCCAGCCTCCATTAACCCATATATGCCCAGAACTATTTGGGATTTCGATTTTGGCTATTTTCATATATGTTTATGTTGATAGGTCCCTATAACAGTATTGACTACTTTAAGTATATATTTTTTTTGCTATCTAGGTATTTTAGTTTGGAATTTCGGCCGTTGGTCCCGCAAGGGACGTTACGGAGTCACCGGGTTAAAAAAAAAAACTAAAAAAAATACAGTAGTTTTTATTTTATAGCATTACAAAGTCTAACATTTTAAATGGCCCCACCCCTTATAAGCTGCATTAATATTTTAAATCTGCCATACCTACATTTGCCGTCTGTTGGCGCTTAGCCGAGAAACGAACCGCTTGGGCAACCCAGGCGGCAGTCGCCCCCAACCGCGAGGCATTGCTTAACAGGGTTCATCCGCTGGCTTATTGATTTTATTTATGAAATTAATGTTCAGATGAAATCAGTCCTTGGCTACTTTCCGGGAAAGTCTTGGGGTTACACAACCGTTTTTTTTGCTGTGACCACACAGTCAACATTATCTCTCTAAGAGTCTGGAACGAAATATGCTCATTATGAGAGGTTCCACTGAATTTCTAAGCAATCATGATTCCTATTCGTCAGGCCCACTGGCATTTTGGTTTCCCTTCGCTGCACTAGCTTTATGACTAGCTTTGCAAGATCTGATCTGAACGTCCTGCCTATCCAGAATAAATTAGAGAGCTGTTTCATACTGGCAACACTGTGTAATGTGACAGGACAGGAGGGTAGGGGATTTGGAGTGTGGATTACCTGCATGAGATTGTGTTCTGTGTTAACTTATTATTGAATATAATTAATGCAAGTTGCTATCCCCACCCATCCAAGTACTGACCGCGCCCGACGTTGCTTAGATCCTCCCATCCTCGTCGCCGCTGTTGTAATCCATAGTTTTATTCACATGATAGCAACTTGCATTAATTATATTCAATAATAAGTTAACACAGAACACAATCTCATGTGGGTAATCCACAATCCAAATCCCCTACCCTCCTGTCCTGTCACATTACACAGTGTTGCCAGTATGTAACAAGAGCTAATGGCACCAGTTCAGCTAGGCCATTAAGACCTATGTGTTAGGGTCGCCCCCATCGCAACCTATCCGGTAGCCTCCACGCAGAAGTGCGAGCCTGGGTAGGACTCTGTGCTTGCGGGCTAGTTACCCTGGGAATCCTTTGGGCGCTCTGGACAGTTTACGCACCATCAGCGTGAGCCAATCGACTGCATTCCGACCAATAACCGGGGGAGTCTGGAAACGGCTTTTTTTTCCCTATAGAGCGGGGGTGGTTGTTAACCTTACGACAGATGCTCTAGAAACAACCAATCGGCCACCCGATACCGGTTGAACAGCCGGGCTAAGGATGCCGTTGTCCACAATAGATTTGGTAGACACCGAATCACCGCTACGTAAGGGAGAGGACCATGCAAGCAACCTCGAACCTGTAACCGTGATTAACCTAGTTATCTTGCGGTAAGGCGGTGGCTTCTTACGGGCGAGTGGAGTAACTAGACAGTGGACTGTTTTCATCCCAAGTCTTCTACGATCATTATCATTAAAACTCCCTGAGGTGATGGGTTTCGCCCGTTGTAGTTGACATCTCTCAATGTCCAGAATAAATAATAATAATAATATCCAGCGTCCAGTATACATCATCTCCCAGCTCATTCAAGGTACACACAAGTCTCCAACCGTCGTTCAGCCAATAAAACGCTATAAATCATTATTATTATTATATTTTCAATACGAAAATATACACTTATATTCAATAAAATATGTATATTTTTTAACGGCGATCTGTTTTGCCGACTCCGCGCTTCCCGGAGTACAGATGCTTGGGCATCTTTGTGCCGATGAACCGATCCGCCTCTCCCTTCAGTCCCATCTTGCCAACCTTCTTCGCGATAGCGTTGTGCGCCAGCCGTTTCACCTTTTTGCGCATCTGAAAAAATAAACATCGCAATTTTAAATTCCGATATGTCAAAGTATACAAGTCGAGAAGTATGTCAAAGTATACAAGTCGACAAATAATACATAAAATTGCTTAATTTTTCAATAATCGAATTGGCATCAATGATACGACTATTTCGATACCAAACATGACTATAATCGAATTACAATAAAAGAGAAAAACGGCAAAAAAGACAGAAAATACAATTTTATTTTTAGGTTAAGTTTGGTAGTTTCGACGGCTCCCTGTAATGTAGTTACTGCCATAAAAAGAAAACAAGAAGTGATTACTTCATTTATTTAAAATTAGAAAGGGACACAATGCTGAGATAGAGCCACTTCACTTCCTCTGGGTATAAATAAGCACTTTGATCTTATCTGACAATAGCTGTCATTGTGACAGGCCGAAGAAAATCGCTGTTTGTCCGAATACGAATGGGGATGTGTGTGTAACTATTTTTGTAGGTGGCGCTAGCGGCGATCTCTGATGCAACTGACCCATGGAGGTGTGAAGTGAGCGACACAGTCGCCATTGTACCCTCTAGCAGGAGGAAAAGTGTTAACTTGGGTTGTCAACTACAACGGGCGAGCCCGTCACCTCAGGAAGTTTTAACGATTAGTCGTTCTATCTCCCTGGAGTGAACGTAGAAGACTTGGGACAAAACAGTCCACCATCTAGCTATGCCACAAGCCCGTAAGAGGCCAACGCCTTAACCGCGAAATAGCCAGGGATGTTACCTGGCAGGCCGACACTCGCGCCCTTACTTCCAATTGTGACCAGATCACTCCGGTCTCTCGATTGGTTCCAAGTTCGTAGTCGCTTGCACGGTCCTCTCACTTACGAAGCGGTGAAACGGTGTATACCGAATCTATCGCGGACCACAGCGTCCTTTGCCCGACTGTTCACCCAGGATCGGATGGCCGATGGTCGTTTCAAGAGCAGTCGCCGTAAGGTCCGCAACCACCCCCGCTCTATAGGAAACAGTACTGCTTCCAGACTCCCCCTACTGTTAGTCAGAGGAGAGACTCTAGGGAGCTAACGGGCCCATGATGAGGTGGCCACGATGACCCATGTGTTCAGGGTCGGTCACACTCTAGGGTCAACACCCATCCGATGACCTCCACGCATGGGGTGCGAACCTGGGTAGGACACTGGGTCAACCAGTCTCCCCTGGGAATCAAACCTCTGGCGCTCCTGGACGGTCTGTGCACCGAGCGGCGCAAGCCAATCGATTGTGCTCTCCGACTAACAGTCGGGGGAGTCTGGGAACTGTATTGTTTCCTATAGAGCGGGGGTGGTTGCCTACCTTACGGCGACTGCTCTTGAAATGACCATTGGCCATCCGATCCCGGTTCAGAGTCGGGCAAAGGACGCCTTGGTCCGCGACAGATTCGGTGCACACCGTTTCACCGCTTCGTAAGGGAGAGGACCGCGCAAACGACCTCGAACTCGGAACCAATCGAGAGACCGGAGAAATCTGGTCACAATTGGAAGCAAGGGCGCGAGTGTCGGCCCGCCAGGTAACATTACTGGCTATCTCGCGGTAAAGGCGTTGGTCTCTTGCGGGTTGTGGCGTAGCTAGACGTCGGATTTGTAATGTCCAAAGTCTTCTACGCTCACTGCACGGTCGATAGAACGAAGAATCGTTAAAACGTCCTGCGGTGACGGGTTCGCCCGTTGTGGTTGACATCTCAATATGTTAGTCAGAGTGCAGATGGCAAATTCGTTTCTGCGGTTCGACCACCATACCACCCAGCTGGTTGGGGGCCACGGAGAGTTCAGAGCCAAACTATTTGACTTTGGACTTGCCGATGACCCCCGGTGCGCCTGTGGGTATGGTCGCCAAACTGCGGAACACGTAATTTGGTCTTGCCCAATGCTAGCGGCTGCACGGGAGAAATTGATGGATGCAGTGGGCGCGTGCGTTGGGCGCTCCCCGATTTGGTACCCGGATCTGGTCAGTTGTAGAAGCTGCTTCCAGTCGTTTGGCGAGTTTGTGGAGTTTGTTTGTTTATACTCTTTATTGTGAAAATGTCACAATGGGCGGGTTTATTGTCATATGACAATCTCTTACAACCAACCCTACTATGACGAGTTATATGTATGTGTGCGTGTAACATATCTGTAAGTATGTGTCTTGTTATTGCATTCGATCGAAAGAATTGAAAATGCAATTCCGTTAATTTGATCCCAACGGAAAATGGTGACCCAGCCGGGAATCGAACCCGGGACCTTACAATGTAAGATCAGGCGACCTAACCACTATGCCACCGAGCCGCGTGGAGTACTGGGTGGCTTCTTGGGAAAGCATGAGGCCTCGGGATGCCCCCCAGGGGGGGGCGTTTAGGATCCAGGGATTCCTCCCCCCCGTGGCTGCTCCGAGACCTGCCCACGGACCGTGCGCCTCCACCATCATCGTTCTGGAGCGTCCTCTACCCCGCTTACCGGACCTAAATTTATGATATTTGTTGTTTTTTTTTCCTTTTGTGAATATGGTAAATTTAGTAATATTTTTGTAAATTTTTCTTTTGTAAATACGTTTTATTATAAATAAATGGGTTCTCGGGGCGGTACGGGGGGGGTGGTTTACCCTATTTCACCCCCTGCGCGTTTTACCCTTCTAGTACGCGCAGGGTTGTCGTAGCACGACATCCCGGGCAGACAAGACGACCCTCGTCGTTATAACTGCCCGGGCGGTGGGCGGGGTTTGCTGCCCTCACCAATCGCCTTGAAACTCTAAACTGTTAGTCATAGTGCACAGTCGATTGGCTTACGCCGCACGGTGGGCAGACCGTCCAGGAGCGCCAGAAGTTTGATTCCCAGGTGAAACTGACCAAGGCCAGAGTCCTACCCAGGCTCGCACTTCATGCGTGGATGGGGCCGTCGGATGGGTGTTGACCCGTGAGTGTGACCAACCCTGAACAGAATGGGTCTTCGTGGCCAACTCAGCAAGGGCCCATTAACTCCCGAGTGTCAGTAAAGACAGTGTGTCAGTAAAGTGTCAGTAAAGACAGTTATGACCTAGACACACCTCAGCAACACTATATCCGTACTAACGACCGGCTGTGGTAGGTTTAGGACAGCTGTCTTGCCACATGTGAGCATTACCCTTACTACCCATTAATCCCTACTTCGAAGCGATAGAATTTGAGATGCGGAAATCGCGGTTTTGGATATTTTTTTTAGGAAGATGTTGATTATTTCCTGGAGACCAAGATCATAAAAGAGGTGAAACAGAGATTTGGCTGGCAGGCCACAAGCGCCAACTTCCACCGTGTGAATGTGAACAGTGAAGCCGTTCTGGGTGACGGAATTTGCGAGATCATAGTATTTATTTAGTTTGCACTCGTGGTCTTTTGGGATGAGGGCCATCTTCCAAGATAGAGAGTAAAGAGTTATATCTGGATGGAGGGCTGTGCATCCGAGACTTTCAGGGAATTTATACAGCTTAGAGACCGAATCGACCTCCAGATCCAATCTGAAGTTTTATCGATTATTGAAAAAGGTTTTGTAGTGAAATGTTTTTTGCCTTTAGAGCCATCCCGCACAAACTGTATTGGGGGTTTGGAGGGTAATGTCAGACCCTTGTTGGCACGAGCCACTGAGAGGCTAACTACCTCGGGAATAACTGCAATGTCGTGGTGGTAAGTGTACCATCCTTGATCTAAGGCCTACTACAATATGTAGTAGGCCAACTAGAATATGTCTAGCTGTGCGAGGGGTATTGCTACAAAGGGAACATGATTTATCCTCTGGCATCGTCATACAACATTATCATCCAGTGCATTGCAGAAGGAATGCAAAAGTCCCTAATCGTTATTCAGTCATTCTGACATTGAACGCTATAACCTGATTAGGTTAACGGTCAAAAGAAAGAATTGAATTTGGGGTTAGATTCTTTTGGCTGACTTACCACAGCGTCCTTGACTCCGAGTTGGTCCCTGGGCACGATGGAAGTGTTCTTTCCGGTTCTTGATTGCGATCGCTCGACCTCGGATGATGTCCTGGCTTTCTTGGCGGATGGAGCGGAGAGAGAACGCGATCTCGCCCGTCTCGGGACGACTTTCGTGAAGTTTGCTGCGTCCGTTTCCGTCATATCGACACCTAGATAGATGAAAACAATAGTATAGTATGTGATGGCGTGCGTTGAGAAGTTAAGGTTGTTAACCAGGTTTCTAAACAGTCATTAACTGCCCAGGTTATAATCAAGCCGCAGGTAGTTAAAGAATCATTATTGAATTTAATTTACCTAATTTCTCCATGTCGGTTCTCAACTTTCCAACAGAACGGTCTCTAGTTCTAGCTGCCTTGTGTCTTGGCATGATGGGCTTAGTAGACTGCTTCACAATGCGTGATTCATCCCTCATTAGTGCCTTCTTGTTCCTGTTGAAGGTAATAAAAAAAACATGAAGTAAGTCGGAGGTCTGACTGATGATTAGTAGTGTGCTATACTGCTTGAGACCCAGCAGACTCTAATGCTGAGAGAATCCCTTATACTATATAAGATCCTGAGACGAGAGGGGGCCTTTTGTCGCCGAGATCCTCAACTCGAAAATCTGAGTCATAATAATGTTAGAAATATTTATTATTCATTTATTTATTTTAATTAATCAACACATTTAGAAAGCATATTTGTGTTACTTATCTACAAGCACATCTATTCAACCTTGGCGTGACCGAGAGCAAGGACTGCCAAATATGTGACAAAGAACCTGAAGACAGCGTACACATCGTTGGTCGCTGCCCAGGCCTCGCCGCACAAAGACACAGTTTACTGGGACGAGCCTTTCTTGAACCCAGCGATCTGCCCAACTTGAAAGTCAGTGATCTGCATGAACTGGTAAGCAGTACCGGGCTACTAGCAGACCACTGACCCAACCACATGGGTAGTTACAAAAGATCTTATAGATCCAGGTGACATCGAGGTCTGGAAACAAGCCCCCCACTCCGTTTACTACTACTTATATACGAGGGATGTTTCCAAAGTTCTGGGAATTATGCTATAATTAAATTACGCAGAACTTACAGGCAATGTTATTGGTGCCAGACAAGTTTTGACATGTTCAAACTACGGTTGTCGACTACAGCGGGCGAGCCCGAAACCTCAGGAAGTTTTAACGATTAGTCGTTCTATCTCCCTGGAGTGAGTGCAGAAGACTTGAGGACAAAACAGTCCACCATCTAGCTACGCCACAAGCCCGTAAGAGGCTAACGCCTTAACCGCGAGATAGCCAGGAGTGTTACCCGGCGAGCCTACACTCACGCCCTTACTTCCAATTGTGACCAGATTACTCCAGTCTCTCGATTGGTTACGAGTTCGAGGTAGCTTGCGCGGTCCTCTCCCTTACGAAGCGGTGAAACGGTGTTTACCGAATCTATCGCGGACCACAGCGTCCTTTGCCCAGCTGTTCACCCAGGATCAGGTAGCCGATGGTCGTTTCAAGAGCAGTCGCCGTAAGGTCCGCAACCACCCCCGCTCTATAGGAAACAGTAGTGCTTCCAGACTCCCCCGACTGTTAGTCAGAGTGCACAGTCGATTGGCTAACGCCGCACGGTGCGCAGACCGTCCAGGAGCGCCAGAAGGTTGATTCCCAGGGGAAACTAACCATAAGGCCAGAGTCCTAGCCAGGCTCGCACTTCATGCGTGGAGGCATGTTCAGTCTGATTTAGGTGCTCGACTGATATAGACGCATTTTCATAGCTCTGTTTTTGTAACCATGAAAGACGCAGCCAAATCTCAAAGAGCAATAATTTTCTTTTGTGGAAAGGTGTGAACACGTCTTGTGTACAAATTTTTCAGCGTCTGCAAGGAGTATTTCGTGAGTCTGCAGAATACAAAAGTACTGTTTATTGGTGGATCGATCATTTTAAAACCGGTAGAACATCACTAGAAGACGACCCACGCAGTGGGCGTCCAAGCACATCGGTAAATGACAGAAACATTACTGCCATCGAAGACTTACTGAAAGAGGACAGGCGAATGACTATTCGTCAAATTAGTGTACGCCTAGGGATAGACACACAACAAGTTCATGACATCTTGCATGATTATTTGGGCGTTAGCAAGGTTTCGGCGCGCTGGGTGCCAAGGCTGTTGGGACCAGAACAGAAACTCAATAGGTCTGATACTTGTCGTCAACTTCAAGAGCTGTTAGCCCGTTATGGTGATGAATTTTGGCAGCGAATAATAACCACTGATGAAACGTGGATTCCTTATTTCAATCCTAAGACCAAAAGTCAATCTAAAGAATGACGCAAACCTGAAGAAGGGCCTCCACTTAAGGCGCGAGCAGTTCCGTCTGTTGGAAAGGTAACGCTTATTGTATTCCGGATTTGCGAAGGGATTATTTTTATGGATTATCTGGAGAAAGGTACTACAATTAACGCAGAATATTATTCGAATTTATTATCCGGACCACTGCGACAGGCATTTGACAAAAAACGACCCGGAAAGTTGCATAAGCGTCCGTTATTGCAACAGGATAATGCAAGACCGCACACCGCAAGAAAAACAAAGAATGTTTTAAACAAGTTACGATGGGAATTGCTTCCACACTTACCTTATTCCCCGGATCTTGCACCCAGTGATTATCACCTGTTCCCAGATTTGAAAAAAACCCTTAAGGGGTGTTCGATTTGACAGTTTAACTGACGTAAAACGTGCCATAAATAGGTGGATTGAGGAGACACCGAAAAAGTTCTTTGGGGACGGCTTAAAAAAATTAGTTTATCGTTGGGATAAATGTATTCAGTTAAATGGAGATTATGTTGAAAAACTACATTGTAATATTGACGAAAATTAACAAAATAATCAAAATTATACATAGCTAAATTTGCAGAACTTTCGAAACATCCCTCATACATATCCATTAATAATTATATATTACTACTTATTTCGAGTATAATTATATATTAAGGTGAGCCCGCACCTACGCGTCGCGTCGCTGCGCTGCACGTAACTGCGCGTCGCGACAAAATATTCTTTCTATAGATTTGTATGGACTAAACCGCACCTGAGCGGAGCGGCGCTGCGCGTCGCCGCGCGTCGCGTCCGAGTTGGTCACCCGAGAATACCTTGACGCGACGCGCAGCGCAGCGCTGCGACGCTCCGCTCAGGTGCGGTTTAGCGAACTGCAAGTGGTGACTCATTATACTCCGCGGAGCCGCGCCGAGTGTACGTCGCTACGTGTCGCCGTTCCGATGTTTTGGTGTATGACGATTTCGGGTTTGGTGTATGACGATTATTCGATTATTTTTATGAGTCAGTTAACGAATACCTATTCAAATTTATTTATCCATTTTCGATTGACATATTTTACAATTTTAAATAGTCAAGACCTAACTAGGCGGCCGCCTGTTTTAAGGTAGACAATTTATTTTCATCGTTATTGTTTTAGAATTTCTTTTAACATCATACATACTTAATAAAATTACCCTAATATCCTACAAAAAAAAAAACAAAATGTCATAAAAAACATTATAAACTATCAAAACTAAGTAAATAATTTGAAATATATTAAAAAAACATCAAAAATATTCAAAATATCCTTACAAATACAAAATATTATTTAATGAATTGTCAAGAAAGAATTCAGTTAATGCCATTCATTGCCATATATAAATGTTTTCTTCTAAAATGCCATCACATATTAACTATAGGTACGAAGTTAGAGCCATGAACGAAAAAAATGATAATGCATGTTAGCAAATACGAGGAAATTTTTGATATATCTCACCGATATTACATGGACCAAAAACGAAAGGAGAATATATGGGAAGAAATCAGCGAGGATATGGGAGTGTAAGGTTTTTTTTAGTTTCTTTAATTTCAACTTAGTTTATTAAGAATTCAGAATCATGTATCTGATACTGTTCTTATTTCTAGCATTGTTCTTAAAAAAACGTATTTTCGTGAATATCTACAACCCAGATATATATCTGGACGTATTTAATGCCAAATATCTATCAACATTTTGTAGGTATAATTTCGAATATTATGGTGAGAATACTTGCTTAGAGTAGATACCTACATACATATCAGATACATTGTTAAGCTTTTTATTAACATTAAGGTTTTTTTTTGAGCAAACAGAAAAACTTCGTAGTCCGAGTCCATTTAGGTTCGTGGTTAGAAGGCACGAGCAAATAACGCACGACATTCAGCCGCGAGCGTCTGGCGCCGACTGCCTCTACGTGCAGTTGCTTGCAGTTGCCTGTCGCGCTGGTGGGGTTTGACGGTTGACGCGCGGCGACGCGCAGCGCAGCGACGCGACGCGTAGGTGCGGGCTCACCTTTACTACGAGTACATTCAATATACAAAAGTCTTAACCTAACTAGGCAGCCGCCTGTTCCAAGGTAGACAATTTATTTTAATTATCCTAAGAAATCTTTAATATTATATTTATATAAATAAACAAAATCATACTTAATGTAACAGAAAAATCTTAATTACCTAATAAAAATTCGTAAGAAAATGTCATGGAAATTGTCAATATTATTTTATTTTAACCCGCTAGGCACTTAACATCCCTTGCGGGATATGTATGGCGGCCGGCTGAAATCCAAACTATCCCATACGGGATATCGCGCTCGCCGCTCAAGAAAATGTCGTTTAAATTTCGAAATGCGATTGTATATTCTATCGAATGATGCCATAATATAGCCAAATATGCAACACTATGAAATTGCTCGATTGCCGCATGCGATGTTAGAAATATGAATCACTACATCCTTACAAAATCGATGACCTCATTTCTGACGACAGTCGCAGATCGCGCGATGGCGGCGGCGCGCGCGGTGTTCGCCGAAGTGTTTGTGTTGTGAAGTGTTTTCTGGATTTAAGTGCAGTTTATACCGGATTAAAGTGAGTATTTCCCTTTTTAAGTAGATTAGCCAGTAGGATTATATAATTTCGACAATCCATTTGCTGTTTTTCACGAATTTTCGAAGAAAACACTTTGTCAACAAACCGGCCGTGTTTGTCAAAAATGGCCGTGTTTATTTTGTAATGTTTGTGAAATATCCAGTTATATCGCGAAACATGACGTAATGTCGCTTTAATTTACTAATAAAATAGGTATTGCTTCATTTACATCCTAAGTTATCACATAATTAGGCGTATTTTGAACATTATATGTTGTGTTCTAATATTGCTCGCGAAAATGAAACTTGTTTTGATAATTACTATGAGAGAAAAAAGTGCGATTTTCCATAGTTTTTCGATGAAATGTGACTCTTTGGAGTATAGTAATTAGTTATTAGACATATAATAAGTCTATGATAAGACAATATAATTGAAAAAATCTAACGAATTTTATATTATGGGCATTCAAAGTTTATTATTAGGTTCAGACGCGGAAACTCTCAAAACTTTAGATTTTTCTATAATATCAGACAAAGCTCAAAGTTCTGGTGTGATTTCTAAGAAGAAGTGATGTAGTAATAAAGTTATTTTGAAAGAATTTCATATAAAAAAATACCATAAGTAGTCACAAATTAAAAATTAAAAAATTTTTTTTTTACGAGAATACATACAATTTTTCTTGGCTGAATAAATAAATATTTTTTCCGTATTTTTGTATGCAAATAAGTAAAAAAAAAATATCGTTTTGGTAAAGCATTTAATAGAGAACATAACTGTATTTACAATTTTTGATATTTACAAAAACTGTATTTACAAAAAAATCGAAATGATTTTATAGGCGAGTTTTTTCAGTTTGCCAATTTTGTAATATTTATTCATTATTATCCTAATTGTTTTACGAGATAAGGTTATAATGTTTTATATGTCAAATTTCAATGCGATCATTTTTCTCTTTATCTTTTTTTAATCCGATTAGTGGTTTATAAGTTATGATCGTTTTTCTCAAGGCCGTTGACTCGCGTCGATTTTTTGCGCGAATATGTCGCGCGCAAAAGTGATAGGTGACTTTTTACCTCGCAACGTGAAGGGTTAAAACATGATAAAAATTAATATATATTTATATATGTATTAATAAGTATTAATATGTATTAATAATATACAAAATAAATTCACAAAAATTAAAATAAAATTACATTTACAAATCATCAATTTATATTACTACAATTATGTTTTTCAATTTATATTACTACAATTACTACTATTATGTTTTTATTATAAAGATTCAATTATTTAATAAGGTGTTCAATATCTGCATTTGTATCTCAAACTATTTTTAAATTTATATGAAACTTTAATGTCTTTAATGTTTGGTGGTAGGCCATTATAAAATTTGGGGGCAAGATAAGAGAAACTGGATTGGCCAAAAGCGGATCTCCTGAGTGGTATTGCAAAAATTTGTTTGTTTCGATCTTCTTGTTACACGAGATTGCTGGCTTTTTTTCTGTTCTCCTAACTCACTCTGGAATTTAGTGAGAGTTACCAGCACAAACATTTTTCTCACACTCAACACTCTATACTCTCGGAAAAGGTCATCGGAAGAATATGTTTGGGGTTTTTTATTGATTACCCTCAGTATAGCCTTTTGCGCTTATATACTAAACATATATACTTATTCATAAACAAAAAAATTGAACACCGTCGATATGAGCATTAGTATAGGTTTACTGCCGCCGCCTACTTAAGTGCCAGGACTTGTTTCAAGGCAGCAAGCGCTTTTGATTTTTAAGTACAGTAGAGCGTCGATTATCCGAACGTCGGTCAACCGAACGACCGCTTAACCGAACTGCTGCGGCCGCAGATTCTCGGTTAAAAACAGAACTCGATTGCCATGAATGTGATGAAGAAGACGTTCAAGAATGGATGAGGGTTGATGATGCAGATCCAGTGTACCAAATCATGCAGGACAGCGATATTGTAGACCTCGTTAATGATAATGCTGACGCCGCCAGCATCTCATCGACTAGTGAATCAGAAAATGAAGATGAAAAAATACCTACACCTTCTGAAGCATTTACATGTCTAGATACTATCTTGCGATGGTTTGAAGCTCAAAATGAAAGCTACCAGTATCAGATATCTGTACTGAAAAAAGTGCAGGAATTAGCTGCTCATAAGCTGGTAGGCTTGCTTCGACAGACCAAAATTAAGGACTTTTTAAAGCGTTAATTCGTTCCTCTTCATGTACATGTATTACATACACACATATCTATTTTGTTCACTGGATTACTACTCACTATTGTAATAAATAATAAAAGTTAAAACAGATTACATAGATAATACATATTATTATGTCCATATATGGTTTTATTAATACAGTTTTTTATACAGTTCGATTATCCGAATAAATCGGTTTTCCGAACACCCTTGCCTCCCAATTAGTTCGGATAATCGACGCTCTACTGTATGTATATTCGGGGTTAAAAAAAGGCTTGTATCGACTTGCGAGTGCAGGGCGCTTTGAGTGGCTCAGCTCGTATGTCGATACCGGTTTGTTCGAGTTGAGGCTTCGGGTAGCTCGTTCCGCGCCGCTCAACTCGAGCAACAGGTATCGACATGCGAGCTGACCTGCTCATAGCGCGCCCCGCTCGCAAATCGATACGAGTCGAATAACATGTCGAATATCCTAGGGGTTTTGAAAACAAAATGTCTCTGCCCAAAAGTGGTCTGCATTGGGATTACTCTTTGAATTACCCTTTGAAGGAAAAACTCGTTATTAGGACAGAAACCCAAGGAATCATAATGAAAACTGAAAAACCCATGGGAGAAAAACTCCAGGTAGGGAGGGGCAGCCTGTCAGTATTATATGTTGAAAATAAATTTTAAAAAACCTGATTTCGAGGGCCAGCGCCTTGATCTCTTTAAGTGTGTCATCCAACTCAATCTTGGGTACAGCATACATACCAGCTTGCTCCCTCACTTCTTCTTCCTGTTCAAGCGCTGCCAGTTTCTAAAATGAAATATTCATTGTAGTTATTATCTGCAGCCATGGTCTACTGTCACGAGATGGATAAAGGAAAGACCAAACCATGGATTGCATGCCACAATATTTTAAGAGAAAATTACTGGAATCGTAATGGTAACTAGAGTTGCCAACTACAACGGGCAAACCCGTCACCTCAGGAAGTTTTAACGATATTAGGTCGTTCTGTCTCCCGTGAGGTGGGCGCAGAAGACTTTGGACAACTAGGGTTGTCGACTACAGTGGGCGAGCCCGTCTCCTCAGGAAGTTTTAACGATTAGTCGTTCTATCTCCCTGGAGTGAGCGCAGAAGACTTAGACAAAACAGTCCACCGTCTAGCCCCGCCACAAACCCGTAAGAGGCCAACGCCTTAACCGCGAGATAGCCAGGAGTGTTACCCGGCGGGCTTACACTCACGCCCTTACTCCCAATTGTGACCAGATTACTCCAGTCTCTCGATTGGTTACGAGTTCGAGGTCGCTTGCGCGGTCCTCTCCCTTACGAAGCGGTGAAACGGTGTTTACCGAATCTATCGCGGACCACAGTGTCCTTTGCCCGGCTGTACACCCAGGATCGGATAGCCGATGGTCGTTTCAAGAGCAGTCGCCGTAAGGTCCGCAACCACCCCCGGTCTATAGGAAACAGTACTGCTTCCAGACTCCCCCGACTGTCAGTCAGAGTGCATAGTCGATTGGCTTACGCCGCACGGTGCACAGACCGTCCAGGAGCGCCAGAAGGTTAGTTCCCAGGGGAAACTAACCATAAGGCCAGAGCCCTACCCAGGCTCGCACTTCATGCGTGGAGGCCGTCGGATAGGTGTTGACCCGTTAGTGTGACCAACCCTGAACAGAATGGGCCTTCGTGGCCAACTCAGCAAGGGCCCATTAACTCCCAAAGACTTAGGACAAAAACAGCCCACTGTCTAGTTACTCCTCACACCCGTAAGAAGCCAACACCTTACCGCGAGATAACC
This sequence comes from Micropterix aruncella, assembly GCA_944548615.1. Lineage (NCBI taxonomy): Eukaryota > Metazoa > Arthropoda > Insecta > Lepidoptera > Micropterigidae > Micropterix > Micropterix aruncella. The sequence goes on along the minus strand of OX155977.1, from coordinate 3,296,607 downwards.
AGGTTAATCTCGCAGCGGGCCGACACTTGAGCCCTTACTTTCAGATTACTCCAGTCTCCCGACTGATTACAGGTTTACAGTCTCTTTCTTACGTAGCGGTGATACGGTGTCTACCAAATCTATCGCGGACCACGGCATCCTTTGACTGGTTCTTCACCCGGTATCGGGTTGCCGATTGGTCATTTCAAGAGTAGTTTCCGTTTAGTAAACAACTAGCTCCGCTCTATAGGAGACAGTACTGTTTCCATATTACTTTTCGATTATTGGGAAAGGATATAGAGCACCTGGAAAGAGTTCAGAGAAGAGCAACAAAGTTGATGCTATCGCTGAGGAACAAACCATACGAAGTACGACTGAAAGAACTTCGCCTGATAACATTAGAGGAACGTAGGCAGCGAGGAGGCTTAATAGAAAGCTACAAAATGCTTCACGGTTATTACAGTGTGCCCAACCTCGAGAGCATGTATACCCTGAACACCAATAAGCAACTGCGTGGACACTCGTTGAAGCTAAATAAGACAATTGCAGCATCGAACCCCAGGAAATATTTTTTGACAAATCGTGTAGTAGATGCTTGGAATGCATTGCCAGAGGAAGTAATCAGTGCCCTCTCTCTCAATAGCTTTAAAAACAAACTGGATTTTTTTTAAAGTGCAAAACAGTCACAAGTTTACAAACAAATGCATGTGATATACACTCATCAACCTTAAGCTGCTAGTGTATAATATAATAATAATAATAAAATAATGTATTTTGCCTTTAGAGCCATCCCGCACAAACTGTTTTGAGGGTTTGGAGGGTATTGTAAGACCCTTGTTGGCACGAGCCACTGAGCGGCTAATTACCTCGCGATTAACAGTAAGGACTTTGTCGTGGCGGTAAGTGTCCCGTCCTTGATCTGAGGCCGCTTGCAGCCAGATAGAATATGTTTAGCTGTGCAAGATGTATTGCTACAAAGGGGACATGAACTATTCTCTGAATAGCTCCAACGAGTGAGGTTACTGGGTAATAGTAATATTGCAGTAACTTACCTCGAATATCTCAGGATCAATATAGTCAGCGATGTTATGGCCTTCCCAAAATTCAGGTATGACGTCGTATTTTTCTTCGTCGGCTATCTCCAAGAAGTTCTTTTGTAAATCTGAAAAAAATTGCTATTAAATGACAGTTGCAATATTAGCAACTAGAGTTGTCAACTACAACAGGCGAGCCCGTCACCTCAGGAAGTTTTAACGATTAGTCGTTCTATCTCCCTGGAGTGAGCGCAGAAGACTTGGACAAAACAGTCCACCGTCAAGCTCCGCCACCGCAAAATAACCAGGTGTGTTACCCAGCGGGCTTACACTCACACCCTTACTTCCAATTGCGACCAGATTACTACAGTCTCTCGATTGGTTACGAGTTCGAGGTTGCTTGCGCAGTCCTCTCCCTTACGAAGCGGTGAAACGGTGTATACCGAATCTATAGCGGACCACGGCATCCTTTGCCCGGCTGCTCACCCAGGATCGGGTAGCCGATAGTCATTCAAAAGCGCTCGCCGTAAGGTCCGCAACCACCCCCGCTCTATAGGACTCTATGTCTAGGGTAGAATGCTAGTCTACCCTAGACAACGGCGGCTGCAACGTCGCCGAAACGTTGGGTGCTACAAAATTCATGCGGTAAATTCATGTTTTATCTTATTTATAAAAACAATAACTGCCATACGTTTTATTTTAATACGATTTTGATATTAAATAAAATGTATTTGCAATTAAAAAAATTAAATACAAAATGGTGAGCTTCTTGTCACATAGCATTATGTTGCAAATAACCTAATCTCAGTGCAGTAGTACATGCGCCCCTTGTGGAAATAAGGATTATTAAACAAATAAGTTATTTTGTGTAAAATTTACTAGTACTATATTTAAAACTAAGAATGCCCGAGGAGAGGCAATTGACGGAGGAAGGAGAAAGGGAAACATTGGTTAGTCTTAAAAAAAAGTAGTAATTAACATGCCTTAATTAGGTCGACCTGTATGTAACTATGTAACAGAATCTAAGGTAACTAATTTAACCATCTTCCAAGGATCATAGGGTCATGAAAATTGGCAGCTGTATGTAGTCCTGATGACAATACAATAATATGGTACTGTCGAACTGATCTGAGTCGGAAGATATGAACTGGAACTTCATGATGGAACATCGTATCATAGCTGTGTTTGGACTTGTTAGAAAAGTCTTGGAATGAACTTTGACACGATTAGGTTTCACGGTCTGATGATGAAGCCGGAAGATAGGCACTGGCATTCCATGATGGAATATCGTATCATAGTCGTGTTTGCACTTGTGAGAAACGTCACGTAATGGACTTTGAACACGATCAGGTTTCAAGGTTATAACAAACCTATTATATATTGACTTGTAAATATTGAGTGTAAATAATGTAAATATTGACATAGGTGCCTGTATAAAGCGTGTTTTTAGTGTTTTTTTTTTAAACTTTTAATTTATTATGAGGTGAGTCTTGAATGATTCTAAAGAAAACGAGTTTCGTATATTTGGTGGGAGATCGTTCCAGTCTTGCACCATGGACCAGTGGCGGTTCCTTCATACAAGCCGAAAAGCCGCCTAATGGGGGGGTTCTACCCGCCCACCAAACCTGCCCGTGTGCCAGAGTGACTTGACTAAAAATTGTAAAACCATTACTAAGATAAGGTTGAAAACCTCGGTCTTATTCAAAGTAATACGGTCTTTTACCATATAAATAAAATACAAACGGAGCTGCCATGGAATTCACCGACCGAAAATCGGGCCCATCATATATAATTATTACACTTCTGGAAGGTAAACGGTCGATTCCGGACTAACGACCGGCTGTGGTAGGTTTAAGACAGCTGTCTTGCCACATGTGAGCATTCACCTTACCGCCCATTCTCTCCCCCCTTCGAAGCCATAGAATTTGAGATGCGGAAATCGTGGTTTTAGATATTTTTTCTAGAAAGGAGTTGATTATTTTCCTGGAGAGACAAAGATCTTTAAAAAGGTGAAACAAAGATTTAGCTGGCAGGCCACGAGCGCCTACTTCCACCGCGTGAAGGTGAACAGTGAAGCCGTTCCGGGTGACGGCATTTGCGAGATCATGGTATTTATTTAATTTGTACTCATGGTCTTTTGGGATATTTGTTTCCCATAGAACAGTTAATTCTACGATAAAGACCATCTTCCGAGATAGAGAGTAAAGAGTTATATCTGGACGCAGGGCTGTGCATCCGAGACTTTCAGGGAATTTATACTGCTTAGAGACCGAATCGACCTCCATAATCCAATCTGAAACTTTCTCGATTATTGAGATAGGTTTTGCAGTGAGATGTTTTTTGCCTTTAGAGCCAACCCGCACAAACTGTATTGGGGGTTTGGAGGATACTGTGGAACCCTTGTTGGCACGAGCCACTGAGAGGCTAAGTACCTCGCGAATAACAGCAAGGACTTTGTCGTGGCGATAAGTGTACCGTCCTTGATCCAAGGCCACCTTGCAGCCAGCTAGAATATGTCTAGCTGTGCAAGGGGTGTTGCTATAAAGGGGACATGAACTATCATCGGCATAGCTCCAACGAGCGAGGTTACTGGGGTCTGGAAGTGTATGCTGAAAGGCATATGAGTCACTCACCGAGGACGTAATCATCCCCTTGTTCTTCCATGATGTCCCGTTCCAGCTTTCTCTTCCTGTCGGCCTTCTCAGCGGCGATAATCTTCTTTTGAAGGACGCTCTCCGGGATGAACGGAGGTCGGGCCTTCGCATCGCGTGCCGCCGGAGTAGCGACATGGAGACGATTCAACACTCCATCCACCTTCAAGGAAAAACCAAACATTGGAAATTGTCCTAGCGTAGAAAAAGGCTGTCAAGTAGAACCGGAAGGAGAGAAAGAAATCAATGTGGGCCCAGATAGGGAGGCAATAACACACACACACATTTATAATATAATAATTTTTAAAAAATACAAAAAAAAAAGACTTAATTCTTTTATAAGTGCAGCAACCATTTCTTGGAGAAACTTAGAACAGGCTGTTGCAATTGAATGCATATACAAAATTTAGTGTCTGTGCTGTTGACCGTTGATCGACTGTGCACTCTGACTAACTAGGGTTGTCGACTACAGCGGGCGAGCCCGTCACAACAGGAAGTTTTAACGATTAGTTGTTCTATCTCCCTGGAGTGAGCGTAGACTTGAGGACAAAACAGTCCACCGTCTAGCTACACCACAAGCCCGTAAGAGGCCAACGCCTTAACCGCGAAATAGCCAGGAGTGAAATCCGGCGGGCCTACACTCACGCCCTTACTTCCAATTGTGACCAGATTACTCCGGTCTCTCGAATGGTTACGAGTTCGTGGTCGCTTGCGCGGTCCTCTCCCTTACGAAGCGGTGAAACGGTGTTTACCGAATCTATCGCGGACCACGGCGTCCTTTGCCCGGCTGTTCACCCAGGATCGGATGGCCGATGGTCATTTCAAGAGCAGTCGCCGTAAGGTCCGCAACCACCCCCGCTCTATAGGAAACAGTACTGCTTCCAGACTCCCCCGACTGTTAGTCAGAGTCAGACCTCATCATGGGCCCGTTAGGGAGCTAATGGGCCCATGATGAGGTGGCCACGATGACCCATGTGTTCAGGGTCGGTCATACTCACGGGTCAACACCCATCCGATGGCCTCCACGCATGGGGTGCGAGCCTGGGTAGGACACTGGGTCAACCAGTCTCCCCTGGGAATCAAACCTCTGGCGCTCCTGGACGGTCTGCGCACCGAGCGGCGCAAGCCAATCGATTGTGCTTTCCGACGAACAATCGGGGGAGTCTGGGAACTGTATTGTTTCCTATAGAGCGGGGGTGGTTGTCTACCTTACGGCGACTGCTCTGGAAATGACCATTGGCCATCCGACCCCGATTTAGAGTCGGGCAAAGGATGCCTTGGTCCGCGACAGATCCGGTTCACACCGCTTCACTGCTTCGTAAGGGAGAGGACCGCGCAAGCGACCTCGAACTCGGAACCAATCGAGAGACCGGAGAAATCTGGTCACAATTGGAAGCAAGGGCGCGAGAGTCGGCCCGCCAGGTAACTCTGGCTATCTCGCGGTAAGGCGTTGGCTTCTTGCGGGTTGTGACGTAGCTGGACGTTGGATTTGTTCTGTCCAAAGTCTTCTACGTTCACTGCAGGGCGATAGAACGAGAAAATCGTTAAAACGTCCTGTGGTGACGGGCTCGCCCGTTGTAGTTGACACCGCAAGTTGTTAGTCAGAGTGCACAGTCGATTGGCTTACGCCGCACGGTGCGCAGACCGTCCAGGAGCGCCAGAAGGTTGATTCCCAACTTTCGCACACATACATATAAACACTTTATAGTAGAGTTGATTGTAAGAGATTGTCGTATACAAACTATGTAATATACAAACTATATCGATAACAAACCCGCCCAGACTGCCGTTACAAAATGTTAACTACTATATTTATAAATATTTTTATTATGGTTTTTAATGAAATATTTTTGTTTTATGTATTTATCCATTTAACATATATATTTTTGGAAATGTACTTAATCAGACCTTTCATTTGACACTAAACACGATATATTTATGTTAATTTATTGACATTTGGAGATTTGGGCATTTAGACAACTATTTACTTGATATTTGGACAGTTAAAAGGTAGCCTATGACACTCAGAATGACAACGATTCTAACAATACTACATACTTTTAAAACGGTTTGAGCGTTTAGAAGTTATGGTGAAATAAAGAAACGGAAAACATACATAGATGAAACCTGAACACATTACACTCATTGTTTGTTAGGCAGTCGTTTAAAATGCTAGAGAACTATCCTATTCTACATCATAGGTTAAATTTTGTCTATATATAATACTAGCTGACCCGTGCCCACTTCGTTGGGGGGTAAAACTTTTTACTTGTGATGAAATTATGAGTGTGGTTTGGTTAGTACTGAGTGCTATGATTTATTTCCTGACGGCCAAAAGAAGGGTTATATTTTTACTGCATATGTATGTATGTATTTGCCTGCTAATTTGACTACATTACCGTTATTTGTGAGTGTCTTCTTGTGAGTATCTTGTTTGTGACCGTCTTATCTCTTTAACCATTTATGAAGTAAAAGGGAAATTATATGCAGTAAAAGGGAAAAGTATTTTGTTTTAAACACTTGAAACGATAAATTTATGTACTTATTTTGATAAGAATTCATAATTGTTGATAATATGACCAATAAACATGACCTAACGATTTCAATTAATTTTTTTATAAAAAAAAACTTAATTTTGTGATTTAAATATAAAAGTTAGACATATGCTGTCGCTGACTTTTTTGTAGGCATTATTAAGCTCTACAACTTTTCTCTAGAACTTAATCATATATCTCATCGTTAAGGCATCGTTAGTTAGAAACGTTTTCGTTCGACCGTTTTTTCTCCGACTTACTTTGCAAATCCGACTATCACGAAAGTCTTTTCATTTTTCGGATAAATATATATTGGGCCTATGACACTCACAAATAACGTGGCTTTCTATTGGTAAAAGAATTTTCAAAATCGGTTCAGTAGATCCAGAGAGTACTCCCTACAACCTCACAAACTCACAAACTTTACCTCTTTATAATATTAGTATAGATATAATTAGGGAATATATCGACGTGTTTCAAGAGTGTTGTATCCTACCATTCCTAGCACAAAATCGAACGGAAATAAGTATGGACAAATATTGTATTTTCTATAATAAATATATCTTAAATTGATTCAAAATCGGTTCAGTAGATCCAGAGATTACTTCCACAACCTCACAAACTTTACCTCTTTATAATATTAGTATAGATAAGCATGTTGGGTTTACCTTTCTTGTTCGCATTTTCTGTTCTACTCTATAGCCGAGAAGTCTCTCACAAGCTTCTATCTTCACTTCTTGGACTCCTTCGCTAGTCAGGGTGGACATCTGCATGACCGGCACATCAGTAAGCGCATTCGTGGCATCAGCACTGCGGATTAAAGAAAATAGGTGGGTAGTATCGCTAAAGTACGGGCCAAAGGACCGTTCCGATGGGGTAATAAACCGAGCTGTCAACAAGGATGCGGCTAACGTCAATATTGCTTATCGATGAATTAATCTTGCTCGATGAAACAGTATTATACATCTGCATTTATTATAGTACCGATTGCTTTATTTATTAATATTTAAGTATTATTTTATAATTAGAGTAATTTTTTAATGACCTAATTATGTGATGTGAGTTATTAAATGAGTACTTAATGGATAACTGATTATCATAGCATGGTATATAGGTCATTATTAATTTCTAAAGTCATTAGTAAAATGTTATCGTGGCATTTTGTAATTTGAGTCGCACACATGTATGTATATTATAAAATGCTGCGCAGATTAAACATCATTACTTGCCTATCAGTTGAGCAATTGAGACCATATTTTCTAACCTAGAGCTATTGAAGTTGAAGGGTGATATTAACCCTTTATAGCATCATGTGACATTTCTGTAACAAACTACTAATCCCCCTAAAATCCCCCTAAATAAGGCACTAAATTGATTTAGTTCATTTGAATCCGTCTAGCACTACTGTACCCTACCACTTAGTATCGAGTAAAAATCATAGATAGCGTAACTAAGCGACTTATGTGAGTTTAAATGTTGCACGTTGATGAAAGTGATAAATTAGAACTAAGGCAGGTGTTGAATGACTGATAAAAAAATATAAAAAGTGTATACAATTGTGTGGTTATCGTTGAAACCTGTAGGTAAGAATATAATTTTATCCATTCAAAATTTCGAAGCAAAAGATGGCAAGTTAGGATGTTATAACATTTACTGGAACTGATTATGGCAAATTCTTGGTTGTTATACCGAAGAGTAAGGAAGGCAAAATATCTCAACGGCAAACAAATGACTTCAGCAGAATTAAGACTTGAGATAGGCGAGACCTTATGCGAGCTTGGCCTGAAGCCTAACATCAAGAGTCGAAGGTCTTTAGTAGACAAAGTTCAAGCCAAAAAACATAAGGGCCCTGCGCAACATGTTTCTCCATTGGCAGTAAGGCAGGACCAGGTCGGTCATTGGCTGATTTGGGTTGAAAAAAGGATACGTTGCAAGATTCCCAAGTGCACTGGCGTTTGACAAACACTTTGCGAAAAATGCAGTGTAGCATTATGCTATAATAAACAAAATAATTGTTTCAAATTTTTCCATACAACATAAATGTTTTTTTATACTTCAACTCAATGTTACAGTAATGTCACATTTCCTTAAATGTCAAATAAATGATTAATAATACATATTTTTGAATTTATGAGAAATACGTGTTTTTTTGTTTGCCTATCTCATTATCAACATTATTTTTTGTTTGAAGATCTTGGGCTACAAAGGGTTAACATGCAGACTCGGTGCCTTATACATAACATTTTGTCATATTTGTGTGTGTGCCAGGATGGATTTTTTGAGAAAAATGGACCACTTGATAAGAGGTAACGATTCTCGACCGCGATTTTACTTCGACGAGACTTGGGTTAACCAAAACCGACACGTATCCCTAAAATCAGGTAGTAAAAGGGGCGGGGTCGGCCTAATGATTTACTGTCTCACCGAAACGTTCCTTTGGCCCGTACTATTTATTTATTTATTTACGAATTAATTACTATAAAACATTGTTTTTGCTTATAAAAATAACAGGTACCGAATGGCAAAACCTTACCTTTTGCTTATTTGATTTTGTCACCCAACTGGGACTAGCCCGTTCTAGGATGGACAGGACTCTAATTTTACAATAAATTATGTAAAAGTTTTATTAAAATGCTCATAAAACTAAATGGCCCTTAAATATGATCCTCAAAAAAAAAACAATGAAATAGAGTGAGACAATCAGAATTGACATAAAACTAAAGTAAAGAGTAAGATAAATCGATAATAAAAAAAAATAAAAAAGTCAATAAGTAATATTTAATATATTATGTTAAGAAATATAAAAATTAATAGAAAACCTAGTCAAAAAAAAAAAAATACGTGTGGCACTCGGGGACTGCCACGGTAAAGCTATTGCATAGCATTTTTAACAACTTATGCAATTATTATTATTTATTTTTATTTTATTTTTTCTGATATCAGATAACTGCGCTCTATCGGAAAACGTTGAAATTATTCCGAATCATTTGCGGCTGCGGAAGCAAATGATTCGGAATAATTTAAACGTCTTTCGATAGACCGCCGCGCACGAATTTTTTATTCAATAAAGCAAAAAAACCGAATTATTCGAAAAAAATCGTAGATAAAAAGATAGTTAATTAAATTATCTTTAAAATGATGCAGGTTTCATAATAATACGCCAGATAGTATTTGCGTAGTAGTCGTTTTTGTGTTCGGTTAGACCTAATTTCACAAATTAATTACACTATGTAATATAAACAAAATCTAAAATATTCAAAGCTAAGAATATTAGGAAAATGTTCTTGTTTAACATATATTTTTTTCGAATCGTAAGCAGTACTCGTTTAGACGTAATTATCAGTTTAAAATCAATGATTTTCGTTAAGAAATTTCTTCATTCGGTCGCCGCGCTGGCCTAGGCCCGCGATAAAAGCTATGCAATAGCTTAAAAAGTACAATTCATTGTCAAAACATCATATAACAACAAAATGAATGGGTAATTAGTTTAATTTTAAAATACTCAACATACATACTATTTAAAAATATATTTATAATTTGTGCACCTAAGTTTTACATGCCACTATAGTGAAGTGCGTTGAGTTTGAAATTAAGGTAGAGGTCTCCTCATACATAGGTGTCATGCTAACGTCATCGGGCAATAATAATATTATTATTATTATTTATTCTAGACGGATAGCTTTGCTGATATGTCCAGATCAGATTTTGTAAAGCTAGTCATTATTATTATTATTATTATACATTTAACAGGCAGGCAGCTTAAGCTGATGCGCCTGAGCGCAAGTTAGTCGCTCTTCGCTGGACCTTCTCTAGAAGATCGATATCCTTCCTAAAGTATGGATTCCAGATCTGATAGGCGTGTTCCAAAATGGGTCTTCCAAATGACTTGTAGATATTCAGCATCAGTTCCTCTGTGATATGGTTAAAAGCTTTTTGAATTAGAAACAATAGAGAGTTTGCTTTCTTTACCAATGCACGGCTTAACCGTGCTTTCTTTACCAATTCATAAACAATATTAACATGTTTTTAGGTACAAATTGAGTCTGTTTTTAAATTGATTGCCAGAGCTTGCACTAATCACTTCAAACGGTAGTTCATTCTACATGTCCACCACTCTATTTTGCAGAATGTTCTTTAGAACATTTCATCAAAATTTTGCACGGATGAGGTTTTTGCTGCGAGCTAGATTTTTTTTTGTTGACGTTGAATTTGTGGATACTATAATAATAACAATAAATAAAAAATACAAACGGAGCTACCATGGAATTCACCGACCGGAGTCGGGCCCATCATAACACTATTTTTTTTTTTTTTTTACACTTCTGGGGGGTGAGCAGTGGATTCCGGACTTACGAACCGGCTGTGGTAGGTTTAGGACAGCTGTCTTGCCACATGTGAGCGTTCACCTTACCACCCATTCACTCCCCCTTCGAAGCCATAGAATTTGAGATGCGCAAATCGCAGTTTTAGATAATTTTTCTAAGAAAGAGTTGATTATTTTTCTGGAAAGGCCAAGATCTTTAAAGAGGTGAAATAGAGATTTAGCTGGCAGGCCACAAGGCCAAAGGTGAAATAGAGATTAGCTATTAGCCCAGGTCGCATATCGTAATATTTTGCGAGAATTTTATATGTCTCGATAGGGTCCCGTTTCTGCCTTCTTTGTTTGAAAGTAGCAAGTCCAAGTAAGTCCTAGCGATCTTAACCCTTCGAGTAATGGCCTAATTTCATGGCAGACCGCAGCAATTTATTCAAATTTCTTGCAGTATCGCCGCGCTCGACATAAAAAGAATAACTGTGCAATGATCTCATTGAAATTTCGTATATAGAATATTGAAATGTCATTTTGTAAAACAATTAAATAATTATGAATAAATATGAGAAATTAAAAAAAGTGAAAAAAACTCGGCTTTTCTAACATATACTTGTCTTACGGAAAAATACGGAACCCTATTTAGAAATTGTAAATACAACTGTGATGTTTATTAGATTCTCTATCAAAGGTAGTATTTCGATTTGCTTATGTACATACAACAATATTTAGATATTAACTCATAAAAACCAATAAAAATTTTGATTTCTCGAGAAAAAAAAAAAATGAAGTTTGACAATGGAATTTTAAAATTCACACTCCACACCCACACCCTCAACACACTCCCACAAACATATACACACACACACCCTTAATACTAGACTCTTGTATAGTACCAGAATTGAAGGTATATTCATTTTATTAAGTAGTTTTTTTTAAACTTAATTTAAGTAATTTTATTGAAATCCGTAACCGGTTTTATTTGTTGTAAATCTGTATATTTTAAAAAATATTGTTACTGTAATACTGTGTGATTTCTCAATAAAGAATAAAGAATAAAAGAAAGAATAAAGAAAGCCGATACTCATCAAAAAAAAAGTAATGGATGAAGCTCAAGTAATACTCATCAAGAAAAAAATGGATGAAACTCACCTGACGACATTTCCGGTTTTGCACTTTTCAACTAGGTCGTCGAATATCTTTCTCTTATATTCTGGCAAATCTTCGGGCCTTGCCACATCGACTTTGTTGACTACAATCAACAATGGCTTGTTGGCAAAGAGCGGCTTTATACTCTCAAACAGAGATATCTGAAATAGATGAAAAATCAATGCTTGTGCTATCGATCGATCAACAGGGTCGATTCGTCCCTGGGTAAATGGAGCTTAACAAAAGGGATGGAGTCATCCTGCAAGTATCCAAGTTTGAAGAAGATTTTTGATGGAAACATACATATGATGTGTGTGACAAAAGTAATGAGACTGATTTTTTATCCACCAAAGTTGTTATTTTTTCTAACAACAATATTGTCTCTTCAAAGTAGTACCCTTCCGCAGCTGGGGGCCGTCCACATATTACATAATCACTGAGGGAGAGGGGGTTTGGAGCTGAGGGGAGGGGGTGCCCATCCTGATTACAGAATCAAATCAAAAAATATCTCGGGGGAAAAAAATATAACTCTAAAAACGCTGTAAACCAGTATTTTTCAGGTTTAGACAATCTATTTTCATCTGACAAAGATTAGGAAAAAAAATGTTTCGAAGCGGTATCGATCAGGACAAAGCAGCAATTCAGTTCTTTTTGATCCGTCCCGTACAAAAAAAATAATAATATTGTTTTCTGCCTAAAGTATAAAGCTTAGGAAAAATACAAAGGTCAACTATTGTTAAGGAGCTTGCGCGCGGACTGTAAAGACCGCGTAAGTGACTTTGGACCCGTAACCAGTCGGGCGGACGGAGGTATCCTGAAGGTTATCTCTACACGGAGATATCCTACCAAAACTGGTAGTTGGGGGCGAGGCTACAAGTGTTTTTCTTTCCCGTTGCCTCCCGTAAGGCGTTTCTTTCCCGTTGGCCTCTAACAGGCTTGTTAGCGAGCAAGACAGTAGATTGTCTCGTCTCTAAGTCTTCTACGTTCATACCACGGCTTAATTAAACGATCACATATCGTTATACCACCCTGGGGGGAGTTAAGGGGCCCTTGCTGAGTTGGCCACGAAGACCCATTCTGTTCAGGGTTGGTCACACTCACGGGTCAACACCTATCCGACGGCCTCCACGCATGAAGTGCGAGCCTGGGTAGGACTCTGGCCTTATGGTCAGTTTCCCCTGGGAATCAACCTTCTGGCGCTCCTGGACGGTCTGCGCACCGAGTGGCGTAAGCCAATCGACTGTGCACTCTGACTAACAGTCGGGGGAGTCTGGAAGCAGTACTGTTTCCTATAGAGCGGGGATGGCTGCGGACCTTACGGCGACTGCTCTTGAAACGACCATCGGCTGTCCGATCCTGGGTAAACAGCCGGGCAAAGGACGTTGTGGTCCGCGATAGATTAGGTTAACACCGTCTCACCGCTTCGTAAGGGAGAGGACCGAGCAAGCGACCTCGAACTCGTAACCAATCGAGAGACTGGAGTAATCTGGTCACAATTGGAAGTAAGGGCATGAGTGTAAGTCCGCCGGGTAACACTCCTGGCTATCTCGCGGTTAAGGCGTTGGCCTCTTACGGGCTTGTGGCGTAGCTACATGGTGGACTGTTTCGTCCTCAAGTCTTCTGCGCTCACTCCAGGGAGATACAACGACTAATCGTTAAAACTTCCTGAGGTGACGGGCTCGTCCGCTGTAGTCGACAACCCTAGTTAAACCACCCTGCTACGGGTTCGCACATTAGTAAATCACCTGTTCTTCTAGAGTATGTCCGCACTGCTCAGATGCATCGATGATGTACACAACGGCAGCTCTAAGATGCGCCAACGCTGTGACGGCCTGCATTTCAATGACGTTTCGGTCCTCCAGAGGATGATCCAAAATGCCAGGGGTATCGATCACCTGTATGAGATAAAATCTGGCTTAGTTGGCTATCGTGTCTAAATAAAAAGCACTGGCAAATCAAATAGGGTACAAGGAAATTACAGCGTGAAGTTTGTAGGTTTAGCCCACATTGAACAAACGAAACGGCCCATTGCCACTCGACTGATGGAACACATCAAAGCTGTTAAAACGTTCAACGAGTAAAATCGGCGATCTGCAAACACATTTTGGATGGCGGAATTACCCACTGGGTGCAATTTTAAAATGCCATTGTGCTATCCAAAGAAATTTTTACTTTCCCCGCATGATCGTACAAAGACTGAAAATGAATTGCTTCATACAATAATTTAAAATATGTGTGTGTGTGTGTATTATTATATATGTATGTATATATGTTTGTATGTGTATATGTGTATATATGTATGTTACTAACCCTTTATCATATATATTTGTATTAATATGTTTACTATTTTAACAATGACAGCCATTGCTGTGTTGGCGATTAATTAATTAATTTTATTTTATCTGTATCCAAACTTTTCTCTGGTCGTAACGGTCTCCGTTCCATCGGGTTCAGAAGAGGGAGGAAGAGAGAGTGCACCCGTAGTCGCGCGCCCACCTGTGCACTATAATATAGCCTGCGCACTTGACTGCTTGCGAACAATGGACTCTGAGAAGACTAAAGAAGTCACTAGAATCTACAATGCAGTCGCTATGGCCGAACCCGGCTAGAAGGATATATATACTATTTTATGCCATTTTATTTTTTAATTTTCTTTTTTTCAGTTATTTTCTTATATTTTATTTCCTTATTCATTATCTTAGTGTTAGTATTGAAAGTAGTCTATTAGTCAGTACTACTCAAACGTCAGTACTACTCAAAAAACAAAGGCTATATATTTCGTATGCCCAGATACAGGCTGTTCGGTCTAGTTGGGCATTCGTCTAGAATGATCGTATGGGATGTATTCATTTTCTTATTACTTATATAAATAATTACAAATCATATCTGTACGATCTCACTGTTAACTCTATACCAAGTTGTAACAAATAAATAAATAAAAAATAAATAAATAAATAAATGATCCGCGGAAACGATTCAAATTGAAAACCCCAAATTTTAATAGATACGGATGTAGGTTACAAACACCACTATGTGGAACCCTCTTCTTAAAATGTTTTCAATGCCAATCGCCGAGCACAAGGACATATATTTTTTATTTGCCTTGCGACCATTGCTGATCTATTGTGTTCGCCACCTGCTATAGTTCTGCGCTAAGCCTCGTGTCATTTAAGAACCGCAACAGGCTTTTGGCGCCATATTGTTTTACCTCCTCAGGTTGGAGGTAGTGACCACCCAAGTGGGTGTATCATTTACTCATCGGTGGGCCACACTCGCACATAAGGTGCAGGGCAGTTTCCTCTGCTTCTTGGCAGAACCTACACATTTAAGTGTCCCGGAGCTTAAGGTTGTACATGTGTCTGTTCAGGCCACAATGCCCCGTGAGCGCCCTCACCAGTATGCGTAGATTGTTCCTATTTAGCGTTAAGGCCGCTCGGGCCACAAAGATGTAACAGAAGATACAATGAGTGTTATGTCTCCCCTATCACTGTTATAATCTGCTTAGTAACAGCAGCAGTTTGCCGCCTATCTGTAAAACCACGGATGATGACTGACAGTACTTTAGTCTACCCTGGATAGCGGCGGTTGCTACATCGCCGAAACGTCGGGTGCTACTAATTATTTTTATCCTATTTATAATGTCAAACCAACACCATATATTTCTTTTTAACCCGCTCAGCACGTAACATCCCATTGGGGACATTTATGTCGGCCGCCTAAACCCCGTAACATCCGCTACCGGACAAAGCGCTCGCCGCTGCGAAAAATGCAATTTACGATTCGAAACGTCGTACTATATGCTTTCTGAGGGCGAACGATATGGCCAAAATATCTTTAATTCAAGATTTCTGTGTGGCAATATCGAACCGCGATTTAAAAAGTGAGCATAGACGTCAAAACGGCAGTGTCCATCGGCCACCGCCACGGCCGCGTATAGTTCCGCGAAATGGTTGATAAAAACAGTGTTTTGTGCAGTGTTTTGTGCCATTTACTGGAGAACAGTGAGTAATTTACATTTTTAAGTAGTTTAGGCATGAGGATTAGTCAATTGAGATAGTCCATTTGCTGTTTTTCACGAATTTTTAAAGAAAACACTTCGGCGACAACAAACGGCTCGCGAAAAAATGGTTGTTATTATTTTGTAATGTTTATGAAATATCCCGATATATTGCGAAATATGACGTAATGTCGCTTTAATTTACTAACAAAATAAGTATTGCTTCATTTACATCCTAAGTTATCACATAATTAGGCGTATTTTGAAAATTATCTTGTTTTGTAAAATGAATCGCGCAAAGAAACTTGTTTTGATAATTACTATGAGAGAATAAAGTGCGATTTTCCATAGTTTTTCGATGAAATGTGACTCTTTGGAGTATAGTAATTAGTTATTAGACATATAATAAGTCTATGATGAGACAATATAATTGAAAAAATCTAACGAATTTTATATTATGAGCATTCAAAGTTTATTATTAAGTTCGGACGCGGAAACTCTCAAAACTTTAGATTTTTCTATAATATCAGACAAAGCTCAAAGTTCTGGTGTGATTTCTAAGAAGTGTGATGTAATAAAGTTATTTTGAAAGAATTTCATATAAAAAAATACCATAAGTAGTAACAAATTAAAAAAAATTTTTTTTACGAGAATACATAAAATTTTTCTTGGCTGAATAAATAAATATTTTTGTATGCAAATAAGTAAAAAAAAATATCGTTTTGGTAAAGCATTAAATAAAGAACATAACTGTATTTACAATTTTTGCATATTTTACGTATTTTGTGACAAAAAAATCGAAATGATTTTATAGGCGAGTTTTTTCAGTTTGCCAATTTTGTAATATTTATTCATTATTATCTTAATTGTTTTACGAGATAAGGTTATAATGTTTTATATGTCAAATTTCAATGCGATCATTTTTCTCTTTATCTTTTTTAAATCCGTTTAGTGGTTTATAAGTTATGATCGTTTTTCTCAAGGCCGTTGACTCGCGTCGATTTTTTGCCCGAATATGTCGCACGCAAAAGTGATAGGTGAGTTTTTACTTCGCGAGAGGAGGGGTTAAGACAATTTCATACCAGCATCAATCAATCAATCAAACTCTAAAATAGATAAGACTTCTGTTATCAATTAAAATAAATGTTGATTTACCTGCCATCTTAGGTATTTATGATCAGTGTGACCAACATAAAGGCTCTTCGTTGTGAATGCGTATGGCTGCACTTCTACATCAGCACGAGTTATCTGTAAAAAAAATACACAATGCTTAGTTGTTACCAGATTTGTTAACTGGTAACTCTTAGCTGTGGCGGTTTGCGAAAACGTTTTGGGAGCTAATGAACCCTGTTCGAGTTGGCCACGAAGACCCATTCGTTCAGTGTTGGTCACACTGACGGGTCAACACCCATCCGGCGGCCTCCACGCATGAAGTGCGAGAGGGGACATGACACTGGCCTGAGGGCTAGTTTCCCCCAGGAGTCCATCTTCTGGCACTCCTGGACGGTTTACGCACCGTGCGGCAAAAAGCCAACCGATTGTGCATTCTCACTAACAGTCAACGGAGTCTGAAAACAGTACTGTCTCCTATAGAGCGGGGGTAGTTGTTCACCTTACAGCGACTGCTCTTTAAACGAAGATCGGCTACCAGATTCCGGGTGAACAGCCGGGCAAAGGATGCCGTGGTCCGTGATAGATTCGGTAGACACCTTTTCATCGCTACGTAAGAGAGAGAACCGTGCAAGCGACCTCGAACTCGTAACCAGTTGGGAGACCGGAGTTATCTGGTTACAACTGGTAGTAAGGGCGCGAACGTCGACCCGCTGGGTAACATACCTCGCCATCTCGCGGATAAGGCGTTGGCCTCTTACGGGCATGTGGCGGAACTTGACGATGGACTTTTTTAAACAGTAATATTTCCTATAGAGAGGGTGTGGTTGTTAACCTTATTGCAACTGCTCTTGAAACGACCGTTCGGCCACCCGATCCCAGGTGATAAGCCAAGCAAATGATGCTGTGGTCAGCGATAGATTCGGTTGACACCTTATCACCGCTTCATAAGGGAAAGGACTACGCAAGCGACCTCGATCCTGTAACCAGTCAGTAAGAGGTGAGGCTGCCCGCTGGGTACCTTTTCCGGTCCCTCGCCGTAAGGCCTTGGCCTCTTACGGGCAGGTGGCGGAACTTGACGAGGGACTGTTTTGTCCTAAATCTTCTGCTCACGTCACGAGAGACAGATCGATCAAATTTCGTTAAAACTTCCTGAGGTGACGGGTTCGCCCGTTGTAGTCGACAGCTCTAGTTATAGTGGTTAGCGGCTTAAATACGACCTAACCGCGGAAAGTAAAGCGCGCGGATACAGGGGCTGTCCCAAAAGTAAGTTGAATGACCTTGCGCCGCCAAAGCAAGCCGCTAGCAAGGCGTGCCAAATGAAAGGTGGTGGGGGGTTTAGGGAAGCCAACGATACCTACATCAGTTGTCCACAGGCTGTTCCACAAAGCGCATCGCTGCTATCACAAGTATAATTCAATCATGGAAAAGTCTTGCACTCTTGATACTAACCTTATTGATGAAGCTAGACTTGCCAACGTTGGGAAAGCCGCAGATGATTATCGTCCTCGTATACGGGTCGATCGAAGGTAAACGGGACAAATGTTGCCGCACCTGAATAAAATAAAAATAAAATGATTGATGATATAATATATTATGAACTAAAATTTATTATAGGCAATCTTGACTATTTTTAATCAAGATTATTTTTAAACAAGACTGTGTCAATAACGACTATCTTCTTTATTTTTTCAATATTGACTTTTTTATTCACGAGTATCCTAGATCTTGTATTTATATATTATATTACATTCTATGTATATAGTTTTCTATGTGTATGTTTATATCCATATATCTATATATACACATATTTATATCTATATAATGTAAAACATATATTATTTTTAATGGATTAAATATCTAATGCAGTGTAACGTCCGCTCTAGCAAAGTGTAGTTTAGTGAAGCGACATCTGATATTAATAAATACACACCTCTTGCTATGGATTAACCCGTTGAGTATGATACGACCAAATCTGGTTGTGAAACAATTATTCATTGAGTATGATACGACCAGATCTGGTTCCGCTCGGCGCGCGCGCTTTCGAACTCTTTTTTTACCATCGAAAGCATTTTGTCTCTTTCATGCGTATGGCAGATCGGTACAGAATTAAATTCTCTCTGTTAGCATTCGCAGCAGCAACTGCGCAGTCCATGTAACATATTATTACGGACCGCTGCAAATTGAACGCCCGCCTTCCCGAAACGTCAAAATCCGTGGAGCGTGTGTTTCGTTTTCGGATACGTTTTTCGTGTAGTTTTCGGTGATTATTTCAACGAATCGTAAGTAAAACCATTTCTACAACATCATATAGTCCCCCTAAACTGATTAGATGTACCATTTATCGTGTATATAAAGTATTTCGGGTCTTTGAATGTCGCGTCGCAAATGCCAAAGTCGGCCATTGTTTTTTCACTTCTTTGACGTTCTCATATTTATTCATAATTATCTAATTGTTTTACCAAATGATATTTCAATATTCTATATTCGAAATTTCAATGCAATCATTGTGCAGTTGTTCTTTTTATGATTGGTGTAGTAGTTTCGTAGTTATAGTACTTTAAGTCGAGCGCCGTCGATGTCGCCGAAAATCCTGCAAAAGAGACAAATGCATCCATGAAAATACCCATTTACTCCAAGGGTTAAACTTAATTTATGTAATTTTATTGAAATCCGTAACCGGTTTTATTTGTTGAAAATCTGTATATTTTAAAAAGTTTATACAATAAGTTCTAAATACATAGGCTTCTGATAACTAGTGCAAGTAAGTAAGTATGCCATGGAATTCACCGACTGGAGTCGGGCCCATCATAATACATCATATTTTTTACACTTCTGGGGGGTGAGCAGTGGATTCCGGACTAACGACCGGCTGTGGTAGGTTTATGACAGCTGTCTTGCCACATGTGAGCGTTTACCTTACCACAATTCACTCCCCATTTGAAGCTATAGAATGTGAGATGCGCAAATCGCAGTTTAAAATATTTTTTCTAGGAAAGAGTTGATTATTTCTCTGGAAAGACCAAAACCTTTAAAGAGGTGAAACAGAGATTTAGCTGGCAGGCCACGAGCGCCAACTTCCACCGCGTGAAGGTGAACAGTGAAGCCGTTCCGGGTGATGGCATTTGCGAGATCATTGTATTTATTTAATTTTTACTCGTGGACTTTTGGGATATTTGATTCCCATGGAACAGTTAATTCTACAATAAGGGCCATCTTCCGAGATAGAGAGTAAAGAGTTATCTGGACGGAGGGCTGTGCATCTGAGACTTTCAGGGAATTTATACTGCTTAGAGACCGAATCGACATCCAGAATCCAATCTGAAGCTTTCTCAATTATTGAGAAAGGTTTTGTAGTTTAATGTTTTTTGCGTTTAGAGCCATCCCGTACAAACTGTATCGGGGGTTTGGAGGAATTTATTTTCAAAAGCCCGATCTGAAAATTAAGAAAATCAATAACAAAAATATACTAAAACTTAGAAAAATTTAAAAAATGGCAAAATACTGTCTGATCTAAAAGTAACAACTTTTCAAAAACTCATGCACTTTTTTGTTGCAGGTTTTTTGTGCGAACCCCAAATGAGCCCTCACCTGTTCCAAATAAGCGAGATTAGCTGATTGTCTCTTCATGATCGTAGCCATCCGTCCGAGCGCAGCCCTTTTGAGCTGTTTGCATCTGTATAATGAGTCGCCGTACTTGAGCAGACGTAAGTAATCCTTGGAAACACTGTAAAGAAACATATTAAAGTAAAGATTACATTGAATCTTGTAAGAATGTTACAAATTATAATATCCGAATACATGACTCAAGATTATGGCAGCTGTCAAAATAAATTAACCTCAAAATAAATATTGGAAAAATTTGCATTTTTGGTGTCTCGTCATTTATCCAGGGCCGGCCCGTCCATATAGGCAAACTAGGCAATTGCCTAGGGCGCTCGTATTTTGGGGGGCGGCGCGGCGAGGCGATCTGGTAGCGTATGTATCAGAGCATATCTGCGACACGACCACGCGAATCTCTTAGTCATGGAGACTCTAAGGATGTTGATGCAACTGAGTTATGCAGCGAATTACAATCTATTGCAAGAAGAGTACCAAATAACACTGCGCCACAAGAACTTTTAAATTATATTTGTGAAAATGGGTTACTAGATAAATTTCCTAATTTAGTAACTGCAATAAGGGTGTTGCTGACACTTCCCGTGTCTGTGGCCAGTGGTGAGCGCAGTTTTTCTGAATTAAAACTAATTAAAAAGTATCTGCGCTCCACAATGACTTAAGAAAGACTGGTGGGGTTGTCGACTTTATCTATAAAACAAGAAATAGCTTAAACAATAGATTTAAAGGAGATCGTTTCCACTTTTGCTAAAATAAAGGCAAGGAAAATAAAACTTGCTTGATTTAATCTCTAAGTCTTTTAAAAAATTCTTATATTTCACTCCATACAGCTAAAGAAGGTGGATATATTCTCTTTTTAACTGACTTTAATAAAAGGAGGAGGTTCTCAATTCGGTTGAATGTTTCTTTATTTTTTTTTTTTAATGTTTGTTACCTCAGATCTCCGTCATTTATGAAGCGATTTGGAAAATTCTTTTTGTATTTGAAATAATATACTTTCAGATTAGTCCCATAGAAATTTAATCAAAATTGGTTCGCTAGTTTGGTTTTAAAATCAAAATATCTGGAAAAAAGTGGAAAAATTATTTGAAGTCGATTGTATTTTTTTTTTAAAGTTTGTATTATAATTATATACAAGTAGGTAAGTCATATCTGTGCTCTAATTATTTGATTAAAAATTACACAATTAATGTTTTGTGATTTTTTTATATGGGCGCTATACTAGTCTTTTGCCGAGGGCGTCAAGTGTCCTCGAGCCGGCGCTGCATTTATCTCACGTTTAGTATATTTTTATATGGTGTCGTTGGATTCGGATATTGAATTACTGGGACTCGCAGGCATAGACACAAAATTTACGTCCTATGACCCCAAATTGGTTGGAAAGTAATGTTGTATGACTGGACGCCAGAGATGCTGAAATTTGATTTAAATGCCTTTCAGCATACACTTCCAGACCCCAGTAACCTCGCTCGTTGGAGCTATGCCTAGGATAGTTCATGTCCCCTTTGTAGCAACACCCCTTGCACAGCTAGACATATTCTAGCTGGCTGCAAGGTGGCCTTGGATCAAGGACGGTACATTTACCGCCACAACAAAGTCCTTGCTGTTATTCGCGAGGTACTTAGCCTCTCAGTGGCTCGTGCCAACAAGGGTTCCACAGTATCCTCCAAACCCCCAATACAGTTTGTGCGGGATAGCTCTAAAGGCAAAACACATCTCACTGCAAAACCTTTCTCAATAATCGAGAAAGCTTCAGATTGGATTATGGAGGTCGATTCGGTCTCTAAGCAGTATAAATTCCCTGAAAGTCTCGCATGCACAGCCCTGCGTCCAGATATAACTCTTTACTCTCTATCTCGAAAGATGGTCCTTATTGTAGAATTAACTGTTCCATGGGAATCAAATATCCCAAAAGACCACGAGTACAAATTAAATAAATACCATGATCTCGCAAATGCCGTCATCCGGAACGGCTTCACTGTTCACCTTTAAGCGGTGGAAGTAGGCGCTCGTGGCCTGCCAGCTAAATCTTTGTTTTACCTTTTTAAAGATCTTGGTCTCTCCAGGAAAATAATCAACTCCTTTCTAGAAAAATTATCTAAAACTGCGATTTCTGCATTTCAAATTCTATGGCTTCGAAGGGGGAGTGAATAGGTGGTAAGGTGAACGTTCACATGTGGCAAGACAGCTGTACTAAACCTACCACAGCCGGTCATTAGTCCGGAATCCACCGGTCACCTCCCAGAAGTGCAATAATTATATATGATGGGCACGATTTTTTGGTCTGAATTCTATGGCAGCTCCGTTTGTATTTTATTTTATTTAAGGTCTCTAATATCTCCCTTATAGGCCCAAATAACCATTTCAAATTCCTTGACAGGAAAATTACCTACCAGGGAAAAGACCTCTCTGGCGGTCATGTCATTGAACATTTCAGTAGTTGCCTGGCAAAGATAGATGCCTTGCTAATTTCTGGACCTCGTAAGGCTTGGATCTATGACAATTATCTAACTTCACATTTGTCATGGCCCTTTCTTATCTACGATTTCACCAAAACCCAACTGTCTCATCTTCGGGAGCTAATGGGCCCTTGCTGGGTTTGCCCTCGAAGACCCATTCTGTTCAGGGTTGGTCACACTCACGGGTCAACACCCATCCGGCGGCGACTCTGACCGTAGGGCTAGTTTCCCCTAGGAGTCAACCTTCTGGCGCTCCTGGACGGTCTGCGCACTGTGCGGCGTAAACCAATCGATTGCGCACTCTGACTAACAGTCGGGGGAGTCTAGAAGCAGTACTGTTTCCTATAAAGCGGGGGTGGTTGTGGACCTTACGGCGACTGCTCTTGAAACGATCATCGGCTACCCGATCCAGGGTGATCCGATCCTAAATGAACAGCCGGGCAAAGGATGCCGTGGTCCGCGATAGATTCGGTTTACACCGTTTCACCGCTTCGTAAGGGAGAGGACCGCGCAAGTGACCTCGAACTCGTAACCAATCGAGAGACCGGAGTAATCTGGTCGCAATTGAAAGTAAGGGTGTGAGTGTAAGCCCGCTGGGTAACATACCTGATTACCTCGCGGATAAGGCGTTGGCCTCTTACGGGCGTGTGACGGAGCTTGACGGTGGACTGTTTTGTCCAAGGCTTCTGCGCTCACTTCACGGGATATCATTAAAACTTCCTGAGGTGACGGGTTCGCCTGTTGTAGTTGACAACTCTATTTGTCTCCCGTCTGGATGCACTGGTGACAGCTAGTTTAAAATCCTGGTTATCTTTAGCCGAACCAGCTGACCCCTCGAATCTCTTAAGATTCAAACACAAGTTTGGGCTAGCTCTGCCGTCTGCTCTACGCTAGCTCCAGAATAACCAAAAATTTGATTCTAAGCAATTCCAAGGATCCAGCAATATCGAATGGATATAATTATCACTATATAATTATCGGTGGATACCTCACTCTTATTTAAAACGGTTATAAGAGTATCATTACTAATTTAAAAAAAAACTCAACCTACTGAATTGTATGTGATTGACGCTTCTTTAAACGCCAACATCTCTTATTAATAGAGATAGAGCAAAGATTTTTACAGATTCGGAATAAGTGTGATTAATATAGTGGGGCGATATTAAAACATCTTCAATGTAGATAAATTTGCGAAACTACATTTTTTTTTTTAACCCCTCAAGCACGTAACATCCATTTGGGGACATGTATGGCGGCCGCCTAACAATCCGTAACATCCGATTTTGGATATCGCGCTCGCCGCTGCGAAAAATGCAATTTACGATTCGAATCGTCGTACTTTAATGCTTTCTGACCGCGGGACGACATGGCCAAATAATCTTTCATTCGCCGGCCAACGACGATAACATCGACCGCCGATTTAAAAACTCAGCATTAGACGTCAAAACAGCATTGTCGATCGGCCACCCCGCGGCGGCGTATAGTTCCGCGACGTGTTTGTTTTGTGAAGTGTTTTGTGTATATAAGTGCAGTGTATACCGGATAAAAGTAAGTAATTTCCCTTTTTAAGTAGTTTAGCCATTAGGATTATTCAATTTCCACAATCCATTTGCTGTTTTTCACGAATTTTCGAAGAAAACACTTTGTCAACAACACACGGCTCGCGAAAAAATGGCCGTTTTTATTTTGTAATGTTTGTGAAATATCCCTATATATCGCGAAACATGACGTAATGTCGCTTTAATTTACTAATAAAATAGGTATTGCTTCATTTACATCCTAAGTTATCACATAATTAGGCGTATTTTGAACATTATATGTTGTTTTTCTAATATGGCTCGCGAAAATGAAACTTGTTTTGATAATTACTATGAGAGAAAAAAGTGCGATTTTCCATAGTTTTTCGATGAAATGTGACTCTTTGGAGTATAGTAATTAGTTATTAGACATATAATAAGTCTATGATAAGACAATATAATTGAAAAAATCTAACGAATTTTATATTATGGGCATTCTAAGTTTATTATTAGGTTCGGAAGCGGAAACTCTCAAAACTTTAGATTTTTCTATAATATCAGACAAAGGTCAAAGTTCTGGTGTGATTTCTAAGAAGAAGTGATGTAGTAATAAAGTTATTTTGAAAGAATTTCATATAAAAAAATACCATAAGTAGTCACAAATTAAAAATTAAAAAATTTTTTTTTTTCGAGAATAAATAAAATTTTTCTTGGCTGAATAAATAAATATTTTTTCCGTATTTTTGTATGCAAATAAGTAAAAAAAAAATATCGTTTTGGTAAAGCATTTAATAAAGAACATAACTGTATTTACAATTTTTAATATTTACAAAAACTGTATTTACAAAAAAATCGAAATGATTTTATAGGCGAGTTTTTTTCAGTTTGCCAATTTTGTAATATTTATTCATTATTATCTTAATTGTTTTTACGAGATAAGGTTATAATGTTTTATATGTCAAATTTCAATGCGATCATTTTTCTCTTTATCTTTTTTTATTCCGTTTAGTGGTTTATAAGTTATGATCGTTTTTCTCAAGGCCGTTGACTCGCGTCGATTTTTTGCGCGCGAATATGTCGCGCGCAAAAGTGATAGGTGTTTTTACCTCGCAACGTGAGGGGTTAAATTTCATTTTTGTCGTGTCCAATTGACGGCTAAAAACCGCTCTTGGACGTGTCAAAATAATTAAGTTAGGTAGTCTCATTACTACTCTTTACTGAACATACATAGGTAGTCAAGAATTTAACTACTACATTGTCAAGCTATAAACATAAATAATCAAAATAGAAGCCTAGTATTGTAAGTAGTCAGTAATACGAAAAGATACGTAGTAAAATTATTCATCGTAATATTCAAATTGTCAGTAAAATGTTAAATAATCAAATTAAAGCTACGTTATACATTTTAAACTAAAAGTACAGATATAAGACCACATAAAATAATCAGACAATAAGGCTCTGCTTTTTTAAGTAATTTAAATGGGCACAATATTTGAAAAATCATGGCCCTCAAATTTGGCCAGATTATAGAAAGGTGGCCTATCAGCATCTCCTTGATTTTTTTTTCGTCCTCTAGCTGTTTAAAATTTGTAGGGAGTAGATTATAGACTTTAATACTAAGGTACAAGTAGCTTTTTTGTACTTTTGTCAGTCGTATTCGGGGTACCCATAAAAGGGAGCTACCGCGGGTATGATGCGAGTGAATGTCTGCATTAATTGGTGTTTCTGCTAGGTGCTGTCTAGCATACATTAAACACTGGTATATGAACGCCCAATACAATAATACTAAATCCTTGCCTTACTAAAATATTCTTTGCATGAGATCCTAGTCGTTACCTGATACATGCTGCACAGTGCTCTATTTTGCAAAAGAAAGATTCTTTTATTTAACCCTTCGGCTATGTAACGACCAAATTTGGTTGCACATCAGAACACCGTTCACTACATAACGACCAATATTGGCGACTTGCTCCCGGAGCGCTCAGTAATATTATTTTCTAATTCGAACGCATCCTAAAATCCATACCAAATATCTCATTATTACCATAGATACATAGACAGCCGCTAGAATAATTTTGCGCATTATTTCGCGGATATTTCTGGTAAAATTCCATTGTCAAACATCATCATTTTTTTTCCAGAAATCATCAACATTTTTATTGGTTTTTACGAGCTAATATCTAAATATTTTTGTATGTAAATAAGCAAAACGAAATATTACCCTTGATAGGGAATCTAATAAAGATCATGATAGTATTTACAATTTCTAAATAGGATTCCGTATTTTTCCATAAGACAAGTACAAGTTAGAAATGCCCAGTTCTTTTCACTTTCTCGACTTTCTCATATTTATTCATAATTATCTAATTGTTTTACAAAATGAGATTTCAATATTCTATATACGAAATTTCAGTGCGATCATTGCACAGTTATTCTTTTTATGATTGCTATAGTAGTTCCATAGTTATAGTAGTTTTTGTCGAGCGCAGAAATTGCAAGAAATTCCAATTAATTTTCCGCGGTCTGCGATGAAATAATGCCGCTACTCGAAGGGTTAAGATAAAGCACGATATATAATTTCCTGCAGCATTACAAATAAAAATTGTGTTTTTATTACCAGTAGCGAAAAATAGAGCACAATGCAGCATCTTGGTCACTACGTTAACACTTAAGAGGGCCCTTTCCGCTCGACTCTCTATACGAACGCCCGTAATCGATTGCGACGTTAATGGGCATTTTAATATTGAGATTTGAGTTCATTTGAGATCACTAAAGTTAAAACTAAGATTATGTAGTGCCAAAATTTCTATCAACATCCTAGTTATTAGCCCTAAAAAGCGTAAATTTTGCCTCAATTTCACCTTAGTTTGGCGAGCCGTAATCTACTTTACAAATAATGAAAACTAAAAAATATTTCGAGGCAATCCTCGTACCTGTAAAGAAGATTAAAAATTAGTTTATCTGAAGGTTCTAATGATAACGGTTTGGTCAAAAACATTTATTTCCTGGAACAAGAATTTACAAGAGCATTCGGTTTGTTTGCGTTTGAATACCTTGCTATCTCTTTCGTCGTTCTACAAAGCGCTATCTCTTTCGTCGTTCTATCTCTCTCGTCGTTCTATCTCTTTCGTCGTTCTGTCTCTTTCGTCGTTCTACAGTCCCTCTCTTTTCAACAATGGGTGAGATGAAACAGCAAGCTTTTAAGACCACGTGCGGGTAGCAGTTGCCCGCGTCCGTACAGGGCCACCTTAACCCCTCAAATGTGAGGCGTCCCTTAAGGGATGCCTTGGCAAAATGTATACACAAAGTATATAAATTTATATAAATGTAAATATAAATGTAAATGTGCGCCGCTTTATAGTAATCCGCTCTATAGTAATGCTATAGCTCTATAGTAAACCCCGCTCTATGTAAATGTAAATGTAAATATAAATTTATATACATTTTGCCGTAGGCAACCCGAGCTAATCGCCATTCATTTGAGGGGTTAATACCTAATCTTTAAAATCTTCAAAACTGTAACACTAGAGACCTAAAAAAATCAACTCACTTGTCTATTAGATGCCGAGCCGTATTTAACTGCCCGAGTCCCAGCTTGTAGTGATCTTTGTCGTACAAAACGTTCATGAGGTCGGCGTAGAAAGGATGAACATCGTCGAGCTTTGGAAAGTCTTGGATAATCTTTGACAATCGTTCGTGAAAGTTCTGCTGTGTAAACTTCACTTTCCGCATGTAGAAAGCTCGAATCCGCGTTATCTTGTAATGCTTGTGGACGACCGTCGGCGTTTTACGCTGGGTCTTCGACAGCATAATATCGATGAAGTCCTAAAGAGATAAAATATCTTGATCTAAACCAGTGGTTCTCAAAGTGGGCGAAAACGCCCCTTTGTGGGCGCAAGTAAAAAAATGGGAAATGTTAAAGTGGTTTAGGGCGGCTATGGCTGAATTGTAATTTCATCTACTTAATATTTTAAAATTCTCTGAAATTAAAACCTAGGTACCCCTACTACACAACATCGATTATGTTGTTCATATTTTGGCCCTGTTTGATTATACAAATTTAAAATATTTAGCATAGCTTTCGTAGGATAGCCCGAGAGCAATCAAGTGTAACATATATTTTATGTGTTTAATAGCTATGAATAGAAAACTCGGAGAAGTAGATTAGGTATTTTAATAAAACCTGTAATTTTGTACTGTATTATTTTGACTACTGGCAAAGTTCGTAAATTCGCCTTGTCCTGGCAAGAGCGACCGCACTGACATCACGGCGTCTCCTGCGAGTGCGCCGGCCATCGGGCTACGTTGGTTTGCGATTATAAACAAGGACAACCCGTTTTGGCTGCGTTTCCATGGAAAGCCACATTATTTGTGAGTATCATAAGCTATACTTATATTAATCCAAAAAATTAAAAGACTTTTTTGTGGTAGTCGGATTTGCAAAGAAAGTCAGAGAAAAAACAGTCAAATGAAAAAGTTTCTTACGAACGCTCCTTTAACGATGAGAGAAATATGATTGAGTTCTAGGGAAAAGTTGTGGAGCTTGGTAACGCCTACAAAAATGTCAGCGACAGCATATATTAAAATTTTATATTTAAGTCACAAAAAGTAGTTTTTTATATTAAAAAAATAATTTAAATCGTTAGGTCATGTTTATTGGTCATATTATCAACAATTATGAATTCTTATTAATATAAGTAAATTAATCATCTCAATTGTTTAAAACAAAAGACTTTTCCCTTTTACTGCATAAATGGTTAGAGATAATACCACATAGGTATGTAACCGCGACCGTATCTCGGGTTGGAACTCCTGAAAGACAATATATTTTGGTACCAAATAATAACGTTACATCTAATATAGTATATAGAGAAGTTTTGAATAATTAACACTTCAGGCCTCGGCCCCTCAGCCGATTGACAAGTTGATGTCCCAAAAAATTTTAGTAAAAATTAGTAAAAAAAATGAATTATGACACTGTCTCACCAAAACATTAATTACTGCCCAACCCTGTACCCATAATTAAAATAAAACATATTACATAATAAAACATAATAAAAT
Source organism: Micropterix aruncella (assembly GCA_944548615.1). Lineage (NCBI taxonomy): Eukaryota > Metazoa > Arthropoda > Insecta > Lepidoptera > Micropterigidae > Micropterix > Micropterix aruncella. Next base: position 3,267,189 of record OX155977.1, on the reverse strand, counting down.
AAAACAAATTAAATTGAAATCAAATCAAAATGGGGCCGTCACGCTGAATCGTGTTGTGGCCGATATCGGCCAATTGGGGCTCTAGGGGTTAAAATAAACATAATTTATTCAATCACAATCATTTCATTCACTCATTTGAAACCCGATATTATATAGCCAAATTGGCATGCAAATGCATACATACATATGCAGTAAAAATATAACTCTCCTTTTGGAAGTCAGGAAATAAATCATAGCACTCAGCACTAACCGAACCACACTCATAATTTCATCTCAAGTAAAAATGTTTACCGCCCAACAGTGGCGTAGCGTGCCTTGGCGGGGCCCCGTATAAAAATTTGTTTGGAAGAGCAAAGATTTCTCACAAAAGAAAAAAAATGTTTGCATAAAATTAAAAGAAATATGTATTCATCATATTATTATCTATCTGTCACTTTTTCCAAAAATTTTACAAACAATTCAAATTAACTATACACTCTCCTTGCCTTTTTTCGGCAAACTGATTTATTAAATCATTTATAGCTGATGATGACTATAATTTTTCTAAAGTTTCTGCCTCTATGGACAATAGTGACAGGTCTGGCAGGGGTTCATGTCCCATCGAAGTTCTTAGGTAATTTTTTATCAGTTTTGATTTTGAAAAACTTCTTTCAGCAGTTGCAGTTGTAACTGGAAGGGTCAAGAATAAAAAGCATGCTGTTATTACCTCCGGAAAACTGGATGCAAGACTATTGAATTTTATTAGCAATAATTCAATGAGTTCCTTAATGGAATGAATTTTTTGAATTTCAGATTTTAAGCATGTTTTTAGAGCCTTTAATTGGTCATGAAGAATAACTGAGATGTCTTTACTGTATTAAGCCGACAGTTTTCCTGAAGCGTTTAATATCTCTTCGTTTTGAAGAAGACAGGAGTTTCTCCGGTTGTAATATTTTGAACATACTACTCAGGTCGCCAGGTCAGGTCAGGTCAGGTTGGGGGCCCCCGTGGCCCAGGGGCCCCGTATAATTGATACAGCTGATACGGCGGTAGCTACGTCCCTGGTTAACCTACCTGCCTATTACTACTATTAAGGGAGCTAACGGGCCCTTGTTGGGTTGGCCACGAAGACCCATGTGTTCAGGGTCGGTCATACTCACGGGTCAACACCCATCCGACGGCCTCCACGCACGGGGTGCGAACCTGGGTAGGACTCTGGCCCTGGTCAGTTTCCCCTGGGAATCAAACCTCTGGCGCTCCTGGACGGTCTGCGCACCGTGCGGCGCAAGCCAATCGATTGTGCTCTCCGACTAACAGTCGGGGGAGTCTGGATGCTGTATTGTTTCCTATAGAGCGGGGATGGTTGCGTACCTTACGGCGACTGCTCTTGAAATGACCATCGGCCATCCGATCCCGGTTCAGAGGCGGGCAAAGGACGCCTTGGTCCGCGATAGATTCGGTGCACACCGTTTCACCGCTTCGTAAGGGAGAGGACCGCGCAAGCGACCTCGAACTCGGAACCAATCGAGAGACCGGAGAAATCTGGTCACAATTGGTAGTAAGGGCGCGAGTGTCGCCCGCCAGGTAGCATTCCTGGCTATCTCGCGGTAAGGCGTTGGTCTCTTGCGGGTTGAGGCGTAGCTAGACGTCGGATTGTTTTGTCCAAAGTCTTCTACGCTCACTCCAGGGAGACATAATGACTAATCGTTAAAACTCCCTGTGGTGACGGGCTCGCCCGTTGTAGTCGACACCTCAAGATGCCTATTACTACTGATCGTTAAAACGATCCGCATTTTACGAGCTTTCCTGAAAAGTCAGTTTTTTTTTTGTTGGTATTTTTCCATGTTTACTTTATGCATCAAGGTAATAATACTAAAAAAACTACTGTGATAAGAGATTAAAAAAAGTTTCAGTAACAACTGTGTTAACAGCTCAGAAGCCAGCCTTTGCGAGCAAAAAACTGCACCTCAACTTTTTGGTGGATTTTGTGAATAAATACTACCAATATCGTTTTCTTTCTTAAAATCCCTCTTGTTACCTAGTAATTAATCTTGTTAGTCATGTATATTATATATTTGTATAATATATATGGGGGCTGGCCGAAACGGTTACGCGCGGATCTGTCAAACGACGCAGTGCCTATAGGCACTGTCGGTGTCCGACGGGTTAAGTCGTTATTTCACAATGTGCGTTACACGCAAATTGTGAAATTTCACAATAAACAGTAGAAAACAAACGAACAAAGGCATTCTTGACGCCATAAAAACTTACAGCCTTACCAATAAACGAGTTGTAAAATTTATACCTCTGTTATTACTAGGTATAAGAAAATCTGTGACCAATAAACGCGGTATAGCTTACACCACTGATCATCTCGGGTATAAGCATGGAATAGTGGTACTGGATTTCCATCCGCACTATAACTCCGCTATACCACCCCTAGGCCAGGTATAACAGCGGTTTAACGGAGTATTAACTTAAAAATGGCCGACCGGCGTAACAGCTGTTTCAAACTGACAGCCACCTGACAGCCGCGGACGTGGAGCTTCTCGTTCGCGAATCGTGCGCTTTCGTCCAAATAGCCGTGTTACGACGAGGATACGCCTTTTATACTGCTGTGAAATCCTGCGTTTTAGCCGAATAATGGATTTTGTCGACTTGGATGATATGATCGATCTGGATTTATTGGAAGAAATCAAAATGCGTCGTGATAGGCGACCAAAAATTTACAAATTGCGATACGACCCGTTCGATTTGGATGATTACAATTTTAAAACTAAATATCGTTTCACTAAGCCATACGCCGCAAGAATCATCGATATCCTGAGAGCTGACCTGCAAAATACCACTATAAATTCAATCAGCATTCGCGTAACAAAACAATGGGCAAGGGCTTTCTGACAACAAAAAGTGACATTTCATGTGCATTTCATGCCGCTTCAGTTGGCCACACTGCTTCCAAGCGGGCGTTGCCATGCTAGAAATATGACTTGTCTTTGGTTTCAGGGAGTAGTTATAACCGCGTTATAACTGATTTATTGGTCACGATTTTACAACTTCGTTATAACTCGGCTATACCGGGTATAACAATAACAAGGGTTTAACGCGGTTATAAGATAATTTTATTGGTAAGAGTGTTATAGTCAATAGGTTATAGCGCTAATGATGATGCATACGAATCATCTTATGATAATAGACCCGCCCATTGTGAAATTATCACTATACTGTAGTAACAATCAAACAAACGTGCTTGGCAGTCATACCTCGTAAACAACCTAACTCTTTGACAGTTTTAATCGTGTGTACCTACAGTAAACAAATGTTTCTTTAACCCCTTGAGCGGCAAACGGGACAATCGTCCCAAAATTGAAATTACCGTAGAGCGGCAAAAAGGGACATCTGTCCCAGCCGAGATCGGCGCCGATGTTTTCCAATTATTTACCCTTGATACCTCACATAAATTATACGGCCTGTGGTATGTGCGAAAAGAGGAGAAGATTCTCTGTTGTTAACTAGTTGGTTCATTATTTTTCATACAGTCGCCATTTTTTAGTCTATGATTGAACCAAACCAAACCAAAAACTTCAATATTCATGTTGATTTTCAACACTGAATATTTTTTTATTTTTGTATGGGTATAAGTAAAACGAAGTCATAGGTTGAATGAAGCATATTATAATTATTATAAAAGTATTCACAATTTCTTGCATAGGGTGATTTATTTCCAGAAAAAACATAGAAATGTTGGACAAGGCAGTTTTTTTTCTGTACCACAACTTTGACAGATAATTCTGAATAATGCTTATTGCTTTACAAAACGACGTTACACTTATCTAATAGAAAATTTCAACAGGAACATAAAACAGGTCTTGTATATACGATCCATATAGTAGTTTCGGAGTAATCGTCGTTTTCCTGAAACGCTATATTTTTGTTGTGATGTAATCTTCTTCTTCGCGTTCTCTAAGAGAAACTACAATTCAAACGTCAGCGCTCGAGGTATTAAAATCCCTCTTGTTACCTAGTAATTAATCTTGTTAGTCATGTATATTATATATTTTTATAATATATATGGGGGCTGGCCGAAACGGTTACGCGCGGATCTGTCAAACGACGCAGTGCCTATAGGCACTGTCGGTGTCCGATGGGTTAAGTCGTTATTTCACAATGTGCGTTACACGCAAATTGTGAAATTTCACAATAAACAGTAGAAAACAAACGAACAAAGGCATTCTTGACGCCATAAAAACTTATAGTCAATAGGTTATAGTGCTAATGATGATGCATACGATTCGTCATCTTATGATAATAGACCCGCCCATTGTGAAATTATCAAACAAACGTGCTTGACAGTCATTCCTCGCAAACAACCTAACTCTTTGACAGTTTTAATCGTGAGTACAGTAAACAAATATTTCTTTAAATTTCTGTGCCATTTACACAACAAAAAAAAACAACTCGAGAAAGAAGCAATTCAGTTTTTTCCATGACCTGAAAAGCTTGCGTGTTGGCATGTTCTAGGTCTCACATATAGAGCGACGATATTAAACAAATAATTTGGAAAACCGCATTTGAACTCAATTTTTTAACCTAAACTTTGTAGTTTCGGAAGCAGAAAAAATAAACAAACCTTCGCCGTGGGGACCACGGCTATCTTTTTAAAGTTGTACAGACTCATCTTCGCGGCGATTTATCACTTAAAACAATGAAAATAAACTGTTTTACGATATTTTCCTCGGGAAAATATCTTTGACAGCGCGACCGCGCGGACACGTGCGCTTTGAAAGAACTTGACGTTCCGATTTTAAGGCTGGCCGCACACGTATTCGATTTTCTTCCTTGTTGTTATTCTTTTGGTTACCTAATAATGTTATGTTAACTATTTATACAGCATGAGTTATAATTAACCGGCATCCTTCAAGGGGGTGAATCAGTACGAGAAACTAAACAACTGTTGAAAAACAAAATTTGAAAAAATCTAAAAATAATTTCCGAGCGGAGAATTTAAGAAGTGTGCACCATGTAGAAAACTGTATGCAAAGCGTGCATTTGAGTGCCCGAATAAGGAAAACGAATTCGGAAATCAAAAACATTGATGTGGCATGTGCGCCCAGCCTGAAGCTTATTTTTTCTTTAATTAATTATTCTACTTCGATTTTAAAGCTTGTAAAAACATCAAAGACCTAAATATTTCGTAATTATTTGAAATATTAATTACTAGGTTTTTTTTTGCTAATCAGCGTAATTTTATTTATTTTCATTCTGACAACACGAAAATGGCAACTTCGCGCATAACGTCAGCTGTCATCTTTTGACAATTAACATTATCGTATTTACTTTATTGTGTTAGCGAAAATGTGTGTTTTTATTGTATTTTAAGCGTGTTGTCAACGTTATTCCAGCAGTTTATGATATCAAATAAAAATGTCGTCCCCGGAAAAGCCGTTTGCGTGCGAAATCCCCGATTGTGGGATGACATTCACCAACGAAGATCACCTGAATGTCCACGCAAAGAAGCACGATATGGTCCTGCAGTTGGCGCTGGGACAAAAAGGAGTACCTTTCGTGGGTAAATAAAACCATATCCTTCATTGTGATACAGTTCTGTTGATAGTTTTGATCGTTTAAAGAAGAGAATATGATATGGTTTAAAAATAGATAAGTTGGCATGGCCACAATGCATATGTGTCAACTGTCGCGGTCTATTTTCTTTGATATTCAAGCCGGTTGAACGACCAATGATGTTAAAAAAAATAATACAAGAAAATCCCGCAACAAGCTTTTATCTATACTAATATTATAAAGAAGTAACGTTTGTAAGTTGTTGTAATGAGAACCTAATAATAATAATAATTTGCCAGTTGTCAAAATCTTGAAAGTCGTGCATCTATTCTAAATGTTAATTCTTTCGCTTTCTTCACAGATCAAACGCCAACACCCACGAGATTCATCAGAAACTGTGAAGAAGTGGGGCTTTTTCAAGATTTGCAAAATGTCAACCCGTTCGATGAAACGTTCAAGCGAGCAATGGAAACAAGGTAAGCGCTTACTTTTCGAAACTGATAAATCATTTCTCTCCTGAAAACTCCGAGGCTTGATTGTTATTTTTTTTTAATATCCTGTTGTTGCCATTTGTCTTCTAGGTATGACATTTAGCAATTATTGTGGCTCTTGAACTGTTCATCTCTGCTAGCAAGTCCTGGGGCGTTCTCCTCTTCAATCTGCGGAAAGCCCGGTTTTTCAATCAGCTTTGAAGCTAGTTGATTTGGTGATGTACAACTCGTTTTTGGTAGGATGTTTTAGTTTTAATTTCCTCCTTCACTGTTAAGATTTTCAGGTCATGATTTAGACCATGGGTCGTCAACCCGCGGCCCGTGGCATTCTTGGCGGCCCGCCCGCAGTTTCACTAGTACGGCAGGTTGCGACGGACACTCGTTTCGATCGCTCGCTCAGTGCGTTAATGAGAGTTGAATAGAAACACTTTGCAACTTGCAACCTGGAGACCAGTTTGAGAACTGCAATGACTACTATAGGGGCAGATATTGATAAAATAGTTAAGACTAAACAATGTCAAATATATCATTGATTGAATTTTATTAAAATATTTTTTTTGTAAAATTGTGTAATAAATAACTTCAACGATTATTGTTCTTCAATTACTTAAATTTATATTGGAATATTTTGTTTGTGTTGCGGCCCGCCGAACCAAAATCAAAGTATTGTCGGCCCTTGACCTCAAAAGGTTGAATACCCCTGATTTAGACGGTCATTCGTGACATACCATGGTGCTTCAACTATAATTTTTATCATCTTGTTATGGAACCGCGGAAAAGGCAATAAGGTGACACTGAAATGGATCAACGGACACAGTAACTCAAGAGGAAACGATGCTGCGGATGAACTAGCCCGTAAGGGCTCAGACACACCGGCATACGGACCCGAACCTATCGTGCCCCTACCCTACTCGCACATAAACAACCAACTTGACAACCACTACAAACAACTACATCAAACACACTGGAAAGAGATAGACATCTGCAGACAAACCAAAGAAATAGTAGTGGAATACAACCACAAACTTACCAAAACACTTCTAAGGACAAAAAGGCCCCAACTACGCAAACTAGTGGGACTGATAACAGGACACAACACACTAAACAAACACCTCTTCAACATGGGCGGAACGAATAGCCCTATGTGCAGAGCATGCATGGAGGCGGAAGAAACCACAAAACACATTCTGCTAGATTGTAAACAGGTAGAAGTATACAGGACAAAACACCTTGGGACTCCAGGCACCCTGCGCGAGGCAGCAGCTGAAAGCCCTGCTGGCTTTCGTCGAGGAGCTGGGGTGGGTGGAATAGCGCTACCCCCGTTACACGCAAAATAGGCACACTGGATGTCTACTTGTGGAGGAACGCCCAGTACAACTAACTAACTAACTAACTGGAACCGCTGAAGGATCTCTATATAGGAATCGACTGCTGTGCCCCACAGCTGTAATCCATTCGTCCAAATGGGCTTCAGGATGCTTTTGTACACTGCGATTTTATTTTCTAGCGAGAGTTGTGACTTGTGGCCTATTGACCAGTACAGTATCCTGAGCTGTTGACTTAACCTGGGAGCTAACGGGCCCATGATGGGGGAGCTAACGGGCCCATGACGGGTTGGCCACGAAGACCCATGTGTTCAGGGTCGGTCATACTCACGGGTCAACACCCATCCGACGGCCTCCATGCACGGGGTGCGAACCTGGGTAGGACTCTGGCCAGTGAACCAATTTCTCCTGGGAATCAAACCTCTGGCGCTCCTGGACGGTCTGCGCACCGTGCGGCGCAAGCCAATCGATTGTGCACTCCGACTGACAGTCGGGGGAGTCTGGAAGCTGTATTGTTTCCTATAGAGCGGGGGTGGTTGCGTACCTTACGGCGACTGCTCTTAAAATGACCATTGGCCATCCGATCCCGGGTGTGAAGCGGGCAAAGGACGCCACGGTCCGCGATAGATTCGGTATTCACTGTTTCACCGCTTCGTAAGGGAGAGGACCGCGCAAGCGACCTCGAACTCGGAACCAATCGAGAGACCGGAGAAATCTGGTCACAATTGGTAGTTAGGGCGCGAGTGCCGCCCGCCAGTTATCATAACTGGCCCATAAGAGATTGTAATTTAAGCAATAAATCCGCCTGTTGTATGTTTGGTTTTAAAATGTCCCATAAAGAATCTATATATCTACATAACTCACAGTATACCAGACAGTAGCTTCTCTGAGAACAATATCGAAATCAAGGCATGCTACGTCACTTTTGGTCAGGGCTCGCATATGGCCGCCAGATCTTCGCTACTCGTCCGACGCTCATATCCAAACGTTCAAAAAGTCGCCAACCTTCACCCGCACGTAACGCTAACCCAAGGCGTTCGACGAGACGTACCCCTCTGCTCACTTTCCTCGCACCCTATCCCCTCAATGCCATGTCGCTCAATAGTGCGTCTACTGTTCCCTCGGTATACTGTGCCTAACCTTAACATTTAAATTTATTTTCAGGTCTTGTAGTCTGGATACAAGCGATGTTGTTCAAGGCGATGATGTTCTACACACTCCGCATATATTTCCTCATCTCTCCGAGGACAGTCCTACACCGACTTTCGCAACTGCTTTGAAGGTTTCCGCAGCCGAAAATGTGCAGATGGACCATCATGACAAACCTACAGATACACAAGGTTCAGATGATAACTCGAAGAAACCGACATGCACTGTTGCAACGACGCAAAGACATAGTTTGGGCGTTCAGAAAGGACTGATAACGCACAGCGTTGATGCGAGTTTACAGTTGCCTGTTATATCAGTATCGGAATCGACGCAGGAACCTTGCAGATGCTCTAGCTTATCTAAAATACGGTAAGGACCTAATCTCTACTAAGGGGAGATTAGGACAGCAATAGTATGGCGCATGCTATTAGTTTCAATGCCAGAATGATTGGACAACATTTGGGGACTTTTGCATTCCTCTTCCATTGCACTGGAAAGTAATGTTGTATGACTGGACGCCAGAGATGCTGAAATTTTATTTGAATGCCTTTCAGTATACACTTCCTGAGCCCAGTAACGTCGCTCGTTGGAGCTATGCCGAGGATAGTTCATGTCCCCTTTGTAGCAATACCCCTTGCACAGCTAGACATATTCGAGCTGGCTGCAAGGTGGCCTTAGATCAAGGACGGTATACTTACCGCCATGACAAAGTTCTCGCTGTTATTTGCGAAATTAGCCTCTCAGTGGCTCGTGCCATCAAGGGATCCTCTTCAAACTCTCAATACTGTCTGTGCAGGGATGGCTCTAAAGGAAAAAAACCTTTTACTACAAAACTATTCTCAATAACCGAGAAAGCTTCAGATTCTGGAGGTCGATTCGGTCTCTAAGCAATATAAAGTCTTTGAAAGTCTCGGATGCACAGCCCTCCGTCCAGATATCTTGGAAGATGGCCCTTATTGTAGAATTAACTGTTTTACCGGAGTGAAATATCCCTAAAGACCACAAGTACGAATCAAATAAATACCGTGATACTGCAAATGTTATCACGCGGTGAAAGTTGGCACTCATGCCCTGCCAGCCGAATCTCTGTGTCACCTCTAAATATCTTGGTCTCTCTTGGAAAATAGTGAAATATTTATCTTAACCCCTCCTGTTGCGAAGTAAAAACTCACCTATCACTTTTGCGCGCGACATATTCGGGCAAAAAATCGACGCGAGTCAACGGCCTTGAGAAAAACGATCATAACTTATAAACCACTAAATGGATTTAAAAAAGATAAAGAGAAAAATGATCTCATTGAAATTTGACATATAAAACATTATAACCTTATCTCGTAAAACAATTAAGATAATAATGAATAAATATTACAAAATTGGCAAACTGAAAAAACTCGCCTATAAAATCATTTCGATTTTTTTGTCACAAAATACGTAAAATATGCAAAAATTGTAAATACAGTTATGTTTTTTATTAAATGCTTTACCAAAACGATATTTTTTTTTTACTTATTTGCATACAAAAATATTTATTTACTCAGCCAAGAAAAATTTTATGTATTCTCGTAAAAAAAAAATTTTTAATTTTTAATTTGTGACTACTTATGGTATTTTTTTATATGAAATTCTTTCAAAATAACTTTATTACTACATCACACTTCTTAGAAATGACACCAGAACTTTGAGCTTTGTCTGATATTATAGAAAAATCTAAAGTTTTGAGAGTTTCCGCGTCCGAACTTAATAATAAACTTTGAATGCTCATAATATAAAATTCGTTAGATTTTTTCAATTATATTGTCTTATCCTAGACTTATTATATGTCTAATAACTAATTACTATACTCCAAAGAGTCACATTTCATCGAAAAACTATGGAAAATCGCACTTTATTCTCTCATAGTAATTATAAAAACAAGTTTCTTTGCGCGATTCATTTTACAAAACAAGATATAATTTTCAAAATACGCCTAATTATGTGATAACTTAGGATGTAAATGAAGCAATACTTATTTTGTTAGTAAATTAAAGCGACATTACGTCATATTTCGCAATATATCGGGATATTTCATAAACATTACAAAATAATAACAACCATTTTTTCGCGAGCCGTTTGTTGTCGCCGAAGTGTTTTCTTTAAAAATTCGTGAAAAACAGCAAATGGACTATCTCAATTGACTAATCCTCATGCCTAAACTACTTAAAAATGCAAATTACTCACTGTTATCCAGTAAATGGCTCAAAACACTGCACAAAAAACTCTTTATCAACCATTTCGCGAAACTATACGTGGCCGCGGCGGTGGCCGATGGAGACGGCCGTTTTGACGTCTATGCTCACTTTTTAAAGCGCCGTTCGATATTGCCACACAGAAATCTTGAATTAAAGATATTTTGGCCATATCGTTGCGCCGTCAGAAAGCATTAAGTACGACGTTTCCAATCGTAAATTGCATTTTTCGCAGCGGCGAGCGCGATATCCGATATCGGATGTTACGTGCTTTAGGCGGCCGACATACATGTCCCGAATCGGATGTTACGTGCTGTGCGGGTTAAACTGCAATTTGTGCATTTTAAAATCTATGATTTTAAAGAAGGAGTGAATGGGTGGTAAGGTGCACGCTCACATATGGCAAGACAGCTGTCCTAAACCTACCACAGGCGTTCGTTAGTCCAGAGCATAGCATACTAGAATAGATTGCGGGAGTACGAAGGTGGACAGTGAGTGAATGCGATAGCGGAATAGAAAGAGATAGCTGCATATGGGCCGCCTCTATCCTTGTCTAGTCGCTCATGCGCGTTTAACATTCTTTAATTGAGTATAATAAATCGAAATTTTTCAATCTGATTATTTTACATAAAATTTTAAGTTGTAACACAGCCAAAACAAAAACTTAAAAATACAACGAACGTTCAAGTTCATATAGCAAACATATTATGGCGTCGATGCGTTGCACTGAGTACATATTTACGTGTGTCCCGCGCATGTAGGGCTAAACAAGGATAGAGGGGGCACATATGCAGCTTTCTCTTTCTATTCCGATATTGCATTCACTGACGGTCCACCTTCGTACTCCCGCAATCTATTCTAGTATGCTATGCGATGCGTTGCACTCAGTACATATTTACGTGTGTCCCGCGCATGCAGAACTAAACAAGGATAGAGGGGGCACATAATATGTCCTATGGGATTCTTCTCTGGGGAAGCTGTGCGGACATCAATAACATCTTTATACTACAGAAACGTGCTGTAAGAGCTATATATAAACTTGGTCCTCGAGTTTCACTTAGAGAAAAATATTGTTACTGTTGCATCACAATATATATACGAAAATCTGTTGTATGTCCACAAGAATATTGACAAGTTTAAAAAAAAGCGACACTCATAATGTTAATACTAGACATAAGCATAACCTTGTTGTACGTGCTACTCGTCTCCACAAAATAAGCAATTCTTTTTTGGGACAATGTATACGCTACTATAACAAACTTCCTCATACTATTAGAGAACTATCTGTAAATAAGTTTAAAGCTACCATCAAAGCTAAATTGTATAAAAAAGCATACTATACAATATCTGATTATGTAAATGACAAAACGGCTTGGGAGTAAGGCTTGGACGCATCATAAGAACATAAATTAAAAATAATATTTAATTGTGTCTATATGAATAAAGAACATTTTGATTTTGATTTTGATATGCAGCTTTCTCTTTCTATTCCTCATTGATTTCTCAGGCTGGTCGCGTGGTCTATTCTAGTATGTCGATGATCCGGGGTCCACCGCTCACCGCCCAGAAGTGTAATAATACCGCTTGTTGAAACCATGATAGTGATGATATTTGCATGTGTAAACTTTATTAGTTCAACGTTTTCTTCCAGATCTTCAAAAGTTCTTATCCGTAACGGCGGTGTGCTGACTAGTGCAGACAGTCTTCAGCTGCCGACTGCGCAGGGCGTTCCTTCCATACAGCTGATCAGCCAACGATCCATAGAGCAAGCACTCGATAATTTTACCAATGAATGCAAGGAGTCCAAGACTCACACGTCGGGTATACGGATACTGGAGAATCGTCCCATTAAAAACTTTATGCAAGGTATGAATCACTTCATTTGAATTTTACATATTTTATTTTTTATTTTATTTTTTGTTAAAAACATACAGCATAAAAAAATAGCATATAAGCATAATATATAACAGTAGTAAAGCCAATGATGTTTTAAATTATTTGCTATATAAGGATTACAAAATATGCTAAACAATACAATACAAAGAAAACCAAAAAGAATTTAAAACTAACAGTTAAAACCGCTATGTGCGAGTGTATGGGTGTTGATGTGTGTTTGTGTGATGGAAAGCGTGTATGTGTGTATGTGTGTGCGTGTATGTATGTGTGTGTGGGTGTGTGTATCTGTGGTGCGAATGTGCTTGTGAGTATGTGCATGCTAATTCAATCCGATCTGATAATCAGCTTTTCACGTACCTCCTTAACAAAGGATCGACTATTTTGATGTCAATATCGTTAAAGCATACATTGTATGCATGCATAACGCGCGGAAATAACGAATTGGAACCATAGTTAGTGTTGAACCTTGGTATGAAAAAAGTTGAGTGAGCGCGTGCGAGTCGGGAAGGCGCTCGTATGCTCACCCTACCATGGAGGTATGGACTGTTCAACCCAGTATGAACAGTATGAACAATATTTTATCGTGATTGTGGTGTGGTTTACAGTATTTTATTGTGATTGTGGTGTAGTAACGTCATAGTATACCAAGTTAGAACTTCTTCGATATTGTTAGATTCGTATCGGCGATGTCGATGCGAATACGTAACAAGTAAATAAATAAAAATAAAATACAAGCGGAGCTGCCATGGAATTCACTGAACAAAGTCGGGCCCGTTCCGGGTGACTGCAATTGCGAGATCATAGTATTTATTTAATTTGAACTCGTGGTCTTTTTTGATATTTGATTCCCATGGAACAGTTAATTCTACGATAAGGATCATCTTCCGAGATAGAGAGTAAAGAGCTATATCTGGACGAAGGGCTGTGCATCCGAGACTTTCAGGAAATTTATACTGCTTAGAGACCGAATCAACCTCCAGAATCCAATCTGAAGCTTTCTCGATTATTGAGAAAGGTTTTGTAGTTAAATGTTTTTTGCCTTTAGAGCTATCCCGCATAAACTGTATTGGTGGTTTGGAGGGTACTGTCAAACCCTTGTTGGCACGAGCCACTGAGAGGCTAATTACCTTGCGGTCCTTGATCTAAGGCCACTTTGCAGCCAGCTAGAATATGTCTAGCTGTGCAAGGGGTATTGCTACAAAGGGGACATGAACTATCCTCGGCTTATCTGTGTTACCGTTCCGAATCGTCATTACATTCATATGATTCATCCGCCGCTGCTGTACTGAAACTTCTCCCCATCCGGTTTTTCCAAGATTCGTCCTCCTTGCTTCTTGGGTTGTTTCCTGCAGGGCCGGGCCGGCTTAGTCAGAGACTATCCCTCGAGCGATTGACTGAGAAACGATGAGATTGGACTGCTTTTAGCCGTACATTAGTGCAGATGGTGCTTGCTGGTAGCGGTGCAGTTCTGGTTTGGTGTTGAACAAGAAGTGTTGAATTTATACTCAAGCATTTATACTCAAGGTATAGTAGTAGATAGAGTGGGGCGCTTGTTTCCAGCCCTTGATGTCACCTGGATCTGTAAGGTCTTTTGTAACTACCCACTGTGTGGTTAGGTCAGTGGTCAGCTAGTAGCCCGGTACTTCTTACCAGTCCAAGTAGATCACTGACCTTCAAGTTGGGCAGAGCGCTGGGTTCGAGAAAGGCTCGTCCCAGTACACTGTATCTTTTGGCGGCGAGCCCTGGACAGCGACCAACAATGTGTATGCTGTCTTCAGGTTCCTCGCCACATATTCGGCAGTCCTTGCTCTCGGTTCAGCCAAGGTTGAATAGATGAGCTCTAAGGGTCGTGTGTCCGGTGAGGAGACCGATAGTGGTTCTAAGGTTCTCCTTGCTCATGTCAAGTAGGGCCTTGGTTTTCTTCTGTAGTGGTTGCTCCATCGAGGCTTTTGCCTGGCGACATCCCTGGCTCTGTTTCCAGTAAGCCCGATGTTCCTGCTCCAAGCAGTCCCTGATGATTTTCTGACCTGTAACAAAAGGGACCCCTGCAACTGGCTCCACTGGGCATTCCAGTGTGCCCAGTTTTGCCAGTTTGTCGGCCTCTTCGTTGCCGGTTATGCCTTGGTGATCCGGTTACTCAAGGTACAAATATAAACAAAAAAAGACTAACCCACTGTTTGATGACCCAGCGAAGGAAAGAAACTGAAAAACTAATTTGTTTTATTCCTATCTAACTTACCATTCCTAACACATTATTATTCACCTACCATATATTTATGATTGGCATGCTGTTTGTACTTTATATTATTATTATCACATACCTTTTAAGATTATTAGAAATTTTATTTTTTACTAAAATTTTAGTTTACTTGATTTTATTTCTCACGACATTCTTCAACGTATTTTTTTATTTAGCATTAGGCAGTGCTTAATTATACAAATCTGAGCTAACCTTAGTGCGGACGTCTCGTCTGATCCAGTTAGGTTAGGTTTAATTTATTTGTAACTGTTATTATGATTGGGAGTTAATGGGCCATTGCTGAGTTGGCTATGAAGACCCATTCTGTTCAGGGTTGGTCACACTCACGGGTCAACACCTATCCGACGGCCTCCACGCATGAAGTGCGAGCCTGGGTAGGACTCTGGCCTTATGGTCAGTTTCCCCTAGGAATCAAACTTCTGGCGCTCCTGGACGGTCTGCGCACCGTGCGGAGTAAGCCAATCGACTGTGCACTCTGACTAACATCTTGCGGTGTCGACTACAACGGGCGAGCCCGTCACCACAGGACGTTTTAACGATTAGTCGTTCTGTCGCCCTGCAGTGAACGTAGAATACTTTGGACAGTACAATCCTACGTCCAGCTACGTCACAACCCGTGAGAGTCCAACGCCTTACCGCGAATGAGCCAGGAATAAACCCGGCGGGCTCGAGATACTCGCGCCCTCACTTCCAATTGTGACCAGATTTCTCCGGTCTCTCGATTGGTTCCGAGTTCGAGGTCGCTTGCGCGGTCCTCTCCCTTACGAAGCGGTGAAACGGAGTGCACCGAATCTATCGCGGACCAAGGCGTCCTTTGCCCGACTCTGAACCGGGATCGGATGGCCAATGGTCATTTCAAGAGCAGTCGCCGTAAGGTAGACAACTACTCCCACTCTATAGGAAACAATACAGTTCCCAGACTCCCCCGATTGTTAGTCGGAGAGCACAGTCGATTGGCTTGCGCCGCTCGGTGCGCAGACCGTCCAGGAGCGCCAGAGGATCGATTCCCAGGGGAGACTGGTTGACCCAGTGTCCTACCCAGGCTCGCACCCCATGCGTGGAGGCCATCGGATGGGTGTTGACCCGTGAGTGTGACCGACCCTGAAACAGAATGGGTCTTCGTGGCCAACTCAGCAAGGGCCCATTAGCTCCCAAAAACCTGCTTCCAGACTCCCCTGACTAACAGTCGGGGGAGTCTGGAAGCAGTACTGTTTCCTATAGAGCGGGGGTGGTTGCGGACCTTACGGCGACTAATCTTGAATTGATCATCGGCCATCCGATCCTGGGTGAACAGCCGGGCAAAGGACGCTGTGGTCCGCGATAGATTCGGCACACACCGTTTCACCGCTTCGTAAAGGAGAGGACCGCGCAAGCGACCTCGAACTCCTAACCAATCGAGAGACCGGAGTAATCTGGTCACAATTGGAAGTAAGGGCGTGAGTGTCGGCCCGCTGGGTAACATTCCTGGCTATCTCGCGGTTAAGGCGTTGGCCTCTTACGGGCTTGTGGTGTAGCTAGACGGTGGACTGTTTTGTCCCCAAGTCTTCTGCGCTCACTCCAGGGAGATAGAACGACTAATCGTTAAAACTTCCTGAGGTGACGGGCTCGCCCGCTGTAGTCGACAACCCAAGTTGTTATTATGACTTTTTGTAAAATAAAGAATTTTAATTTGAATTTGAATTAGGTTTGCTTGCTGTGTATTGTGATCCACCACACAAAAAATCAACCTAAATAATAATAATAGTAATAATAAAAGACGCTTTACTTGCTTAATCAAAAAGGCGAGCTTATTGCCTAAAGGCAATATCTTACAGCTAACCTTAAGCTAGTGGAACAACATGTTATGCGGTAAAAAAAAGGATAAAAATAATAAATTAAATTTATAAAGGCAATTCAAACATTTAAATTCAGCAGAAAAAAAACAATAAATTTAACCCCTCCTGTTGCGAAGTAAAAACTCACCTATCACTTTTGCACGCGACATATTCGGGCAAAAAATCGACGCGAGTCAAAGGCCTTGAGAAAATCGATCATAACTTATAAACCACTAAACGGATTTAAAAAAGATAAAGAGAAAAATGATCGCATTGAAATTTGACATATAAAACATTATAACCTTATCTCGTAAAACAATTAAGATAATAATGAATAAATATTACAAAATTGGCAAACTGAAAAAACTCGCCTATAAAATCATTTCGATTTTTTTGTCACAAAATACGTAAAATATGCATTATAGAAAAATCTAAAGTTTTGAGAGTTTCCGCGTCCGAACTTTATAATAAACTTTGAATGCTCATAATATAAAATTCGTTAGATTTTTTCAATTATATTGTCTTATCATAGACTTATTATATGTCTAATAACTAATTACTATACTCCAAAGAGTCACATTTCATCGAAAAACTATGGAAAATCGCACTTTATTCTCTCATAGTAATTATCAAAACAAGTTTCTTTGAGCGATTCATTTTACAAAACAAGATATAATGTTCAAAATACGCCTAATTATGTGATAACTTAGGATGTAAATGAAGCAATACTTATTTTGTTAGTAAATTAAAGCGACATTACGTCATATTTCGCAATATATCGGGATATTTCATAAACATTACAAAATAATAACAACCATTTTTTCGCGAGCCGTTTATTGTCGCCGAAGTGTTTTCTTTAAAAATTCGTGAAAAACAGCAAATGGACTATCTCAAATGACTAATCCACATTCCGAAACTACTTAAAATGCAAATTACTCACTGTTCTCCGGTAAATAACACTCAAAAACTGCACACACACACTTTTTATCACCAATTCCGCGGAGCCGTACGCGGCCGTGCGAATGCCGACGGGAGACTAGGCGTTTGACGTCTATGCTCTCTTTTTAAATCGCCGTTCGATATTGCCACACAGAAATCTTGAATTAAAGATATTTTGGCCATATCGTTGCGCCGTCAGAAAGCATATAGAACGACGTTTCGAATCGTAAATTGCATTTTTCGCAGCGGCGAGCGCTATATCCGGTAGCGGACATTACGTGCTTTAGGCGGCCGACATAAATGTCCCGAATCGGATGTTACGTGCTGTGCGGGTTAAGATGAAAACAAACAATAAACCTATAATGACGCAGGGGACGCAAGGAGGGGGGAAATAGGGAAATGTTTATGAGCATGGGTTCAAGTGTTCTTTGAGCATGCGTTTGAAGCAAAACCAACTCAGTGCTATCCTTATACGTGCGGGTAAAGCATTCCAGAGACGGGCTCCACGTACCGAGAAGGAGCGCGAGAAGAAATCACTACTGTGACCAGGGATCGAGAGCAGTAGGTTGTCTTCAGATATCAGAGGACGCCCGCGAGACGACAGAGGTTTGAACCTACTTATAAGATAGTTCGGAGCTGACCCCTTCAGGGTTCTGAAGAGCAAACCTAGGACTCTCGTATCTCCTTAGCACCTTAGAGTTCGCATCGCTGATTTGGAATCTGCAATATGGCGTGTATAAAAATAGGGTGGAGGGCGTCCAAAGACGTTTTATTAGATACCTGGACTATCCTGAGCACTTGGGAGTTGGAACTTACAAGAGCAGGCTGAACTATTTCAGTATGTGTGCACTGGAAGGCCGCCGCACTTATTTTCAACTTACGAAAATGTTACATCTACATGCCAAAATGTCCTTCGTTGCTCACTCCTGATGGCGAAACTGCTTTTCAAAATCAATATTCAAAATCAATATTCTACCTGTACATGTTTTATGCGTCTTTCAGTATTTTTATATTGAATTTCAAGTTTTTCACGCAAATTAACTAAACTATTCGAGATTACAAGTTTCGAATAGTGGTCCCTTCAGAAAATATTTTCAATTGTTTTACGCTTATTGGAGTCGATCTATTTTTTATATAATGAGCGCCGATCGAATCTTGGCGTTTAAAACTATCTCATTTTCTTATATCTCGGACTGAAAACAACATCGCTTTCTCATGTCTTTAGACTGAAATTTCACGCTGATTCTATGGCGTTTCTCAAAAAACGAAATATGTTTTCTTGCGCTTCCCCATTAACTAAAATACATGTAGAGTATTATAATAAGTTATAACAAAGATGCCATAAACATCCATTAAAAAAAACAAATATAAAATACTTACTGCTGTTTGCTTTTTAGTGACGACGCGTGACGACGCGGTACTGCGGTGTGGAAGAATAAAATATTACGTGAGCGCGAAGTGACATGAGCTAACACAAAGCGACGTGCTCTCACTTTGAATAGCAGCAGGGAAGTGAATCTATTTCATAGCGCGTCTGTGTATTTATTAACGCGGCTAGCCCATACAAAAAATGTATGGAGAATCTGATACCTGATTTTCTGGGATTTATTGTATAAAATCCTATTACAATAATTGAAATTTAAATATTTTATAGTGAAGATATGCCATTTAACTTTCTGTTATAATAATTTGTAATTCAAATTAGTTATTATTTTCCCAGTGAGGACTAAAACCCCGCGCCCATTTTTGTATATTTTCTCGGGTGTTTTTATAAAAAACTACGCAAACTATTGCCAAATTTATTATCTCACCTTATAAATGATCTATTGATAAAAACGAGTGTTTTTTGTCACTGCTTTTATTAGCGTAGTTTTAGCGGAATAACTAAAACGCTAGACCCTAATTTGAGAAATTTCGTGCAGCACCCTCTTAAACCGAGTGCATCCCATGCTGCACAATATGTAAATAGTTTAATTCAATCATGTCTTGCTGACACGCGATTGATATACCTATTTTTTTTAACTTTTATATTTCTTTTTGTGTTATTATCTTAACCCTTGGAGTAAATGGGTATTTTCATGGATGCATGTCTCTTTTGCAGGATTTTCGGCGACATCGACTTAAAGTACTATAACTACGAAACTACTACACCAATCATAAAAAGAACAACTGCACAATGATTGCATTGAAATTTCGAATATAGAATATTGAAATATCATTTTGTAAAACAATTAGATAATTATGAATAAATATGAGAACGTCAAAGAAGTGAAAAAAACGCGCGACCAGATTTGCTCGACTCGTACTCAACGGATAATTGTTTCGCGACCAGATTTGGTTGACTCATACTCAACGGGTTAATAAAGTAGTGAACTTAATATTTATTTTCTATTCATTGTATTACTTTCATAAAATCATAAATTAAGTTCAGCTAATCTGTAACACGACATTCATTGACTGTTAAGCGGTACGAAGTTCGCCGGGTCAACTAGTATGAAATATAGATTTAAATTAAATAGAAATATTAAAGGGTAATATCGAACACTCTCCTATCTCGGGTCGTCAACCAGTGTTGTAAATAAAATGGCGGGTTTTAACAGATGATAATGACAGCTGTCATTCATTTTCAGGTGAAGCTGGTTTGAAACGTTTGAATTCCGAACCAGTCATATCAATTGAGCAAGCGCCTGCTAAAGAAACCAACAAGACTCCTTTAATACAAGGGCTTGCAACGGACAACCAGAATAGCGGAGGATATGAACTATTGCTAAAACTACCCGACGGGAAAAAAGTGCTACTCAGAGAAGCTGAGAAGGTAGGTTTCAGCTCGTAATTTTAGGAGGTAATGATTAAATTCAGTCATCTCCACTTTTTGAAAAACTAAGTAAATGCAACTTGTTCATACAGGTTGTATGGCAAAAAACTTACTCTCAAGCTGTACCGTCAATACTCTGAAATAAATGACTAAACTTCTATATTTCATGTTAAAAACTTTTTGTTGAATTCTCATTGCGTTTTTTCATTAGTTAGTTAGCTTTCTTTCGACATATTAAAGGAACGTAGGCAGCGAGGAGGCTTAATAGAAAGCTACAAAATGCTTCACGGTTATTACAGTGTGCCCAACCTCAAGAGCATGTATACCCTGAATACCAATAAGCAACTGCGTGGACACTCGTTGAAGCTAAATAAGACGATTGCAGCATCGAACCCCAGGAAACATTTTTTGACAAATCGTGGAATAGATGCTTGGAATGCGTTGCGAGAGGCAGTGGCGGCGCTAGGTGTCGGCGACCTCGCACCTGAGGGGACCTCGCAAAAGTTTTACAAATTATTTAAATTTTATTTATTTTCATACGCTTGTATGAGTGAAGTGAGTGAGTAGTACTTTAGGGGTATTATGAACATATTGATGAACCTATTCAATCTTTTGAAATGCATCACAGGGTTAACTTTTTTAACACAATGATAGATGCTATTATAGTCGACACCGAATGTCGATTTAAAGCGCTCAATGAATATTTTGAACAATTTGGTTTTACTTATGATATCAGTTATTTGAAATCGATATCAAAAGATGACCTTCTCAAGCATTGTAATGATTTAGGTACAACACTGCGGGAAGGCGACGGCGAAAAGTGACATACAGCCTTTCGAGCTTTATGAAGAGCTACAGCTTTTAAAAGCGAATTCACTTGACTCTGTCAACGACGCGAAACAACTCATTCAGTACATTTTAGAAAATAATTTGGAAGAAATATATCCAAATGTTTACATAGCAATTAGAATCATGCTCACAGTTCCCGTCAGTACAGCTTCCGCTGAGAGAAGCTTCTCAAAGTTAAAATTGATTAAGACCTACTTGAGAAGCACGATGACCCAAGAGAGACTATCTGCGTTATCAATTCTATGAATTGAAGCTGAAATAGCGGCTAGTATTAGCTATGACATAATCCTGAAAAAGTTCAGTGAGGCCAAAAGCCGAAAGGTTTGTCTATTTCAATTTCTATTTGTGTATTTTTTAACATCATTTGATTAGCAATAAAACTTGTTTATTCATACATTAGTTTTTATATAATTCGGCTCATGTAATCTAAAGTTTTCTTTTTGACTGGGAAATAAAAAAGGCCTCGCGAACCTAATTTCGCCGACGTCCAAGTGTGGTCTAGCGCCGCCACTGGCCAGAGGAAGTGATCAGTGCTATCTCTGTCAATAGCTTTAAAAACAAACTGGACATTTTTCTTAGTGCAAAATAGTCACAAGTTTAAAAACAAGTGCATGTGATATACACGCATCAGCCTTAACCTCTCCATTGCATCGCGACCCTGTCGGGTTTCATGTCGCTCTCACTGCCAGAATTCGATTTAAAAATCGGTTCGAGATGCATACCTTTCGTTTGGTACGTTAGAGTATAGAAGAAGATACATTTTCGCATGATAATCGATTACAGAGCGCGTGCTCCAAATTTCAATATATATAATCGCCATTTTACGTCTGTCATTTTTCGACACGCGCACGGCTTTCACGGAAAGTGAATTTTCAAAGAAAAGTGACTAATTTCCTTTCCAAAAGAATTTGTGAATCAGCATTACTGATTTGGTGTAGCATATGTGCATTTTTTCACGTTATTTGACTATCTAAAGTGTTTGTCAAAAATTTCACTGAGAAAACGAGGTTAGAATTTTTGGTATATTTAATTGTTTTACGAGATAAGGTTTCATTGTTCTATATTGGAAATTTCAATGCGATCATTTTACAGTTCTTCTTTTTATGATCCGTATAGTGGTTTATGACTTATGGTCATTTTTCTCAAGGCTGTCGATTTCACCCTCGATTTCACCCTCGATTTCGTAATTTGAAACGGTATGGAGCAGTTTTAACCTCGCGACTCGAGGGTTTAAGCTGCTAGTGTATAATATAATAATAATAATAATATAAACTTCCGCGTATAAATTTATTGCCTGCCATTAAAAAAATATGCCGCATCACCGGTTGCCATTTTGCTTTGTTATTTTGATAGTTCGATCGAAATCCGGCCAAGTAGTTTAAATATCCACAAAATGTCGAAGGTCGTCGGAAGGTCGATTAAAAATATGCCATAAGGCTAGAAAATATGCAAAAATACACAGTGAATACAATGAACTAGAGAATGCGTTTGATGTTTCAAAACCTTGCTCAGGCATCGTCTAGGGCAGTGATTCCCTAACTATGGTACGCGTACCACCAGTGGTACGCGACGCTCCTTAAGGTGGTAAGCAAGCAGCCATGGCCATAGGACATACATAGTAAATAATAAGATAAAACGTTTTTAAATTTCGCGCTCTGACACCCGCGCGGGCGCGCTCTGTCGCTAGTTTGCATTTGTGTTTCACCTAGTTGTGTTTCACCAAGGAATCAACTAGAAAAGAAAAGAAAGGAATCTCTGATAGACAGAAAGGAATCTGTCAACACAACTAGAAAGGAATCTCTCAACACACAAGAAAAGAAAGAAATCTCTCAACACAACTAGAAAAGGAATCTCTGATAGAGGAATCTTGCGATGGAGGTTTGCAACAAACTGGAGTTCGTTGCGGAACAACAACAAAGCGGAATTCAACAAACTGGAGTTGTGTAATTTTGGCTAAAAGGTAAAAATTCGCTGTCCAGAGAAGCATTACTGTTTATGATTCCTTTTACAGCGACGTATCTCTGTGAGAGCGGATTTTCTGCTATGTTGGTAATAAAAGACAAATATCGTAATATGCTTAATATAGACCCTAATTTGCGCTTAAAATTAAATACAACTGAGCCAAATATTTCCTTTCTTGTCTCGAACATGCAGCACCATTTTTCGCACTAAGAGTATTGTTTTTTTTTCTATAATTAATAAATAAACATAATATTGTCATAAACAGTTGTTGCAGTTTTTATTACTTTACCATTTTGAACGATTTTTTTTAACTGTTACACTTCAGTGGTACGCTACTGATTTAAAATTTCGTGAGTGGTACGCAAAATTAAAAGTTTGGGAACCGCTGATACTTGGCTTGAGTCACTCCTTAACCAGTTAACTGCGTTCGACGAGTATACTTGTCATCCAAATCTTTATTTTGGTGCGGTCGACGAGTATACACGTCGTGTAAAATAAAAAAATACCAATATAAAAACTCAATATTTGAGTGAGATACTACTGCTACTGCTTTGTTTAGTACTTTGCTTTGAAAAATACCACAATGAAGTCAACTGAATTACCTACTAATCTTTTTTTAATAATGATTTTTATTATTTTATGCAATTTTTAGGTTTTTAATTATGCATTCTTAGTTTTTTATTCCATAGAAATGAAATCCTTATTATTTTACTTTGTTTTTTTTAGTTTAAAAAAATATGGCACCATTTGCATTGCGTTCGACGTGTATAACTCGTCATCGCTTCATTTTTATTATGAACCTCGTGAGGGACTTTTATAAATAATTTCCACATCTAACTGGTTAAGCCTCGCTGGCTCGACTATAAAATAAAACTGAATCGATGCTTGATCATCGAATATATTAGGACCTTGCATTGAAATAAATAAATACAAACGGAGCTGCCATGGAATTCACCGACCGGAGTCGGGCCCATCATAATACTATTTTTTTTACACTTCTGGGGGGACTTCTTACACTTTCATTTCCTAAGAAATACCGTAACTTATATTTCTAGTCATTTACCAAATTGCAAAATACTTCATGTCGAAGCATCATCGTTAGGCTTCAATCATCGTCAACAACGGTAATTTTGTTGGCAAGCAGTGCTTATCTGCTTTCATCTTAAGAAAACTGCCGCAGAATGTCATAGATTGCTGCTGGAGGCTTATGGGGAATTTACTCCGACAGAAAGGACTATTGAGACTTGGTTTCTCCGATTCAAAAGTGGTGATTTCGACGTGCAAGACAAAGAGCGCCCAGGCCAGAAGCAAAAATTTCAAGAAGCCGAATTGGAGTCCATACTCCATGAAGATTCGAGTCTGACGCTGGAAAAGATAAGTGAAGTGTGTAATGTTCATCCCTCAACCGTTTCGAGACGTTTGAAATCAGAAATTATTTATGCAGTAAAAGGGAAAAGTCTTTTGTTTTAAACACTTGAGACGATAAATTTACTTATTTTGATAAGAATTCATAATTAATATAATATAAAAGTTAGACATATTGTGTCGCTGACTTTTTTGTAGGCATTATCAAGCTCTACAACTTTTCTCTAGAACTTTAACATATATCTCTCATCGTTAAGGCAGTGTTAGTTAGAAACGTTTTTGTTCGACCGCTTATTCTCCGACTTACTTTGCAAATCCCACTACCACGAAAAGGTCTTTTCATTTTTCGGATTAATATATAACTTATGACACTCACAAATAATGTGGCTTTCTATTGGTAAAAGAATTTTCAAAATGGGTTCAGTAGATCCAGAGATTACTTCCTACAACATCACAAACTTTACCTCTTTATAATATTAGTATAGATAAATATTTTATCGACATGGTACCATTCCTATGTTAACTGTCTCTAATTGCCCCAGTCGCCAGTTTGTACTGCGGATACTATAGCGATGGACAATACATTGAATGAAATGTACTTTCCAATTGGCTATCACAAAAAATCTAAGTTTTCATTTCAAAGACCTAATAGAATGACATCTATAATACTAGCTGCAATTTAAACGAGTGTGGGTTGGCGGTAAAAATATCAAAATCTGGTGCCATCGAGTGAATTTCAAGCGCTGCAAAGCACGCGCTAACAAGTTCCACTTCGTAAGGTTAGTGGGCGAGAACAGCTCTGCGAAAGGATGATGCGATCGAGCACGAAGATAATTGTTTGGTACGAAAAGATCCACCTCGGCTAGTAATAAAATACAAACGGAGCTGCCATGGAATTCACCGACCGAAGTCGGGCCCATCATATAGTGTTATTACACTTCTGGGGGGTGAGCAGTGGATTCCGGACTAACGACCGGCTGTGGTAGGTTTAGGACAGCTGTCTTGCCACATGTGAGCGTTCACCTTACCACCCATTCACTCCTCCTTCGAAGCCATAGAATTTGAGATGTGGAAATCGCGGTTTTTGATAATTTTTCTAAGAAGGAGTTGATTATTTTCCTGGAGAGACCAAGATCTTTAAAAGGTGAAACAGAGATTTAGCTGGCAGGCCACGAGCGCCAACTTCCACCGCGTGAAGGTGAACAGTGAAGCGTTTCCCGGTGACGGCATTTGCGAGACTATGGTATTTATTTAATTTGTACTCGTGGTCTTTTGGGATATTTGATTCCCATGGAACAGTTAATTCTATGATAAGGACCATCTTCCGAGATAGAGAGTAAAGAGTTATATCTGGACGCAGGGCTGTGCATCCGAGACTTTCAGGGAATTTATACTGCTTAGAGACCGAATCGACCTCCAGAATCCAATCTGAAGCTTTCTCGATTATTGAGAAAGGTTTTGTAGTGAAATGTTTTTTGACTTTAGAGCCATCCCGCACAAACTGTATTGGGGGTTTGGAGGGTACTGTCAAACCCTTGTTGGCACGAGCCACTGAGAGGCTAATTACCTCGCGAATAACAGCAAGGACTTTTTCGTGGCGGTAAGTGTACCGTCCTTGATCTAAGGCCACCTTAGGATTATCAATTTTACCACGAATTAGATTCAAAACATAGATAGACATGGTCAGCATTTATCTTCTGAGACAGAGAGAATTATAGCCAACCATGCCTGTGATAAATGCAATCGGATACAAAAATGGATAATATCCGTACTGCTTAAAGTACTAAAATCTCAGCAAAAAAAAATCTGTACCTTTTCCAGCATGAGGGTATAGGTATCTTCATGCGGATTCCAAATAGCTGCATTCGTTTCCATGCGACTTCGAACAATCGAGTTGTACAGCGTGCGCATAACCCGAATATTATTGAAGTGTTTTTATTGCCGTATCACAAACCCTAGAAGCTTGAAAGAAGTTGGGTTTCTTAAAGTTTAACTGGGGGTCGAAAAAAACTCCCAAGCCCTTGACGTCAGTCACTCTGGGATGCACTAGATAAAGACTTAGTGGTTTTGTTTTTAGCAGGTCCCGGAAAGTACATTGGATAACAAAACAGCAGCAAAGGAAGCTTTAAAAGACATGGTGTCAAAGAATATTCAGAAAAAGGTAAGAATCAACATGATTTGTTTCTATAGATCCTGTAGTGTTGTGAACCAATTTTCCTAAGGACTTCATTGGCATGTTCCATTCCTGCGGAAAATGCGCCGTATTGTCAATTCGGACCGGGCTCTGAGCGTGCTTTGAGCTAAGGGCAATCCGGATCCTGTTCTTTATTGATGTAATCGAATATTCTTATTTCTTGTAGCTATATTCAAATTTCAATCGCCTTGGGTGGGAATCTTCTCCCCCGTCGTTCCCTCATTACTGAGGATCGAGGTCACTAGACAACAGTTTGCCTACGAGGCTCCTCCACTTCGCCTGTCTTCTGCATGGCGGGTCGCAGATTGTATTGACCCTTTTGTAACTTCTTTGATGAGGTCGTTCCATCTGGCCAGTGATCTGCCTCTGCTTCTTCTTTCCTCCACTTGACCGCCGGAAAGCATTTTCTCCAGATTCTCTGGGTTTCTCCTGGCAACATGACCGAAGAACTGCAGGATCCTTCTCTTGCATACGGTTGAGAGCCTCACTTGGATGCCGAGTTCTTCCAGGACAGATTTGTTGGTGCGGCGTGCTGTCCATGGGATTCCTAGCATTTTACGCCAACACCACATCTCCAGTGCATCGATTTTGGTGCGTATACGAGCCTTCAGGGTCCATGTCGCCGATGCATAGATAAAGATGGAGAAAACCAGAGCTTGAACCAGCCTGACCTTAGTCCGCTTACTTATACCCCGATTCTTCCACAGCCTTTCTAGCTCGCTCATGACCGATCTTGCCATCTGGCTTCTGCGTGAGACTTCCTTTTCGCAGTTTCCGTCGTTGCATATCATGGAGCCCAGATAAACAAAGTCTTTCACAGCTTGAAGGTCACTCAGCTCGTTGGTGCGTTGCATGGTTCCAGCCCGGTCCTCAAACATGAGTTTGGTCTTGCTGCGGTTCATGTGCAGTCCGTACTTCTTGCTTTCCTTCTCCACCCTGCGTAATAGGGTCGCCAATTCATTTTCATCGGCACCTATGATGGTCGTATCGTCGGCGAATCTTAAATTATTGATTCTGAGACCTCCAATGCGAATTCCACCCTCCCATTCGTCTAGGACTTTTCTCATTATATGTTCGCCGATCATATAATTGAATTTCGGCGATAAGATGCACCCTTGTCTGGATGAGAATAGTCAGGTGGGAATAGTCGGGTGGGAATAGTCGGGTGGGAATAATCGGGTGGGAATAGTCGGGTGGGAATAGTCGGTAATAATTGCTGAATGGGGATTTTTATTGTTATTTTCGAGCGATTTCCTAGACCAACGACTCGCAGATGACACCTCATGTTCTGTCGTCAATCCTCACCTTATCCCTGATGATTAAAGGACTGCCAAATCGCTTCCAGAATCGCAAATATCGTCGAGTGACGACAATTGTGTATCGTATCGTCGCTTCAGAATCTGGAGGCATGACATACACTGGGCAACGATGCGGCAGACGAACTGTCTAAAAGGGGATCAAAGGAAATAGTATATGGACCGGAACCCTTGATGCCCATACCCCAGGCCCAAATAAAAACATGGCTACGCAGGAACACCGACGAAACCCACCTTAAAGAATGGGAAAAAAACGCAGGATGCGGGCAAACAAAGAACGCGGTTCCGGAAGCGTCTAAAAAACTTGCCCGCAACCTCACCAGATTAAAAAGGGACAAAATCCGTAAAGTCATAGGTACTACGACAGGCCACTGTCCCCTAAAAAAACACCTGTTTACCATAGGTGTGACAGACAGCCCTCTACGCAGAGAATGCATGGAGGAAGAAGAAACGCCACAGCATGTGCTCATGGAATGCAGGAGCGTGGCAGAGCAACGGGCAAGAATACTACAATCTCCAGCATCTGTCCCGGAGGCCTGTAGCAACCCAAACAGGCTGCTAACCTTCTGGGACAGCCTGGGCTGGCTGGAGTAACATGAATAGAAACATGAGCCACGCACAATGGCCCAATCAAGAGGCCAAGTGCGGGAAATAGCCCAGGAAAACTAACTAACTAACTAACTAAGAGGCGAAGGACAAGGCCATTCTGGCCGCATATTTTTGAAGAGACAAGTCCTAACCTGGCCTTGACACATTATCGAACGAATGAATTTATCATGATAATAAATCCGGTTTCCTGCATCTAACCCAAGAATCAAATTGTTTTTGTTTTCAATTTATAGGTACTGTCTGGGAAGGTGGCTATTCCCGCGAGACCGAACGTTTTAACTTATCCAAACACGATGAAATACGTTCAGGGCGTCTTGGCAACTGAGACCATCGCCAAGGCCCAAGTATTTGCCGTCTTGAGGAACCAGGTGCATAATCCGAAGCAAGTACATATAAAGGTAATCATAACGAAGTGTATGTTTATTATTACAGCCTTTCAGTGTAGGCGACCGGTCAGAGATCCTTGATGGACAGAAGCCACATACGTCAATCATTGCAGCGTCATATGTGCTCTTCTCTCTTCTTGCAGCCATTGATTATATATGGTAGTGGAATGTTACCCAGTGATGCTCAGGTATCTGTTTCCTCTCCCTCCAACCCCCCCCCCCCCCCCCCCCCCCGAGTACCTATGTTAGTCGTGGTTCCTTCCACTTTCGAATTTATAAAATTTTCGTGGCTATTGGTAGAACGGTATAGAAGTTGACCTCCTGCAGCACCATCTAGTGGCAAGTTACAACAATGTGGAAAACTCGAAGATATTATCCGGGCTCAAATATCCATGTCTACCAATTTTCACGGCGATTGGTTAAACGATATAAAAGTTGGCTGCAGCGCCATCTGCTGGCATGTTAAAATACAGTTAATGCGTGAAAATATGCGTGCTCAATTGAACGGTATATAAATTGATGTGCTGCAGCGCCATCTACAGGGAAACACCGTTTTTTTATATTTCCCGCAGCCTGTTTCTGTTTGCAAAATCGTAGAGTAGAGACCCAGGGGTCTTTTGATCTTTAGTTTAACCCTTAGAGAGCCAGCCATGGGAATGAAACTCACTAAGCCGTCTACATTGCCCTGCACTAGCAGTCTCCATCCTGGGCGATCTTTCGCTTTACTCTCCCACTGAGAGGGCTCAATGTTGCACCTTTTTATATGCCTCTTCTGAGCATCCTTGTATCTGAGGAGCTGGCCGCCTTGTTTCCGCTTGCCGTTCTTTAGTTCAGCGTAAAAGATACGCTTTGCCACTCTCTCATCAGGCATACGGGAGACATGTCCGCACCATCTCAGCTGTCGTCGCATCATGTATGCTTCTATTCCGCTGACTTTAGCGCGTCGAAGAACTTCCGTGTTCCTCACACGGTCTGACCACTTGATGTTCCTTAAGTCGTGTAGGCATCGAAGGTGGAATTTGACAAGTGCGCGAATGTGCTTTCGGTATGGGCACCATGTCTCTGAAGAGTAGAGGAGGTTTGGGAGGACGATCGCCATGTAGACGGCCACTTTTGTTCCCAGCTTGATGTCGTGTGAGCTGAAGACTTTGCTACGGAGTTTACCGAAAGCTGCAGAAGCAGCTCCTATCCTCCCGTTCAATTCAGAGTCAAGGTCACATTTTGCTGCAAATATCCATCATATGTCACACGGTGCGTTCCGGCGCCGCACCGTTCGCAAACCGGTAATATTCGCCGGAGCGGTACCGCTCAGTTGTTAAATGCAGTCGAAGGAGGGTACATGCTTGCCTGTTTCATTTGTTTTCACATATTTTTGTTCATTTTTAATCGAAGTGTTTAAAATGAGTACCAACGAAGAAGATATTGGCATTGACTATCTCATTTCACTAGTTCTACATACAATTAATTACAACACAACTTGCGGTGTCAACTACAACGGGCGAGCCCGTCACTACAGGACGTTTTAACGATTTTCTCGTTCTATCGCCCTGCAGTGAACGTAGAAGACTTTGGACAGAACAAATCCAACGTCCAGCTACGTCACAACCCGCAAGAAGCCAACGCCTGTACCGCGAGATAGCCAGTATGATTACCTGGCGGGCCGACCCTCGCGCCCTTGCTTCCAATTGTGACCAGATTTCTCCGGTCTCTCGATTGGTTCCGAGTTCGAGGTCGCTTGCGCGGTCCTCTCCCTTACGAAGCGGTGAAACGGTGTGCACCGAATCTATCGCGGACCAAGGCGTCCTTTGCCCGACTCTGAACCGGGATCGGATGGCCAGTGGTCATTTCAAGAGCAGTCGCCGTAAGGTAGACAACCACCCCCGCTCTATAGGAAACAATACAGTTCCCAGACTCCCCCGACTGTTAGTCGGAGAGCACAGTCGATTGGCTTGCGCCGCTCGGTGTGCAGACCATCCAGGAGCGCCAGAGGTTTGATTCCCAGGGGAGACTGGTTGACCCAGTGTCCTACCCAGGTTCGCACCCCATGCGTGGAGGCCATCGGATGGGTGTTGACCCGTGAGTGTGACCGACCCTGAACACATGGGTCATCGTGGCCACCTCATCATGGGCCCATTAGCTCCCTAATTACAACACAGTCCGGAATCCACCCTTCACCTCCCAGAAGTGTAATAATTATATATGATGGGCCCGATTTTCGGTCGGTGAATTCCATGGCAGCTCCGTTTGTATTTTATTTATCACCCACTGTGGAGTCGTAGTAGCGTTGCTGTGCCGCACCGTGCACTGTACGTGTGTACGCCCATACGGCGAAATCTTTGCGGTGCGGCGCCGCACCGCATCGTGTGGACCGGCTCTAAGGCATGTTTTCGACCCTCTAAAACTTGTTTGTGTTTATTAAGTGGTGGTGGTAGTGAACGCATACTAATGTATAATGGTGGTAGTGCTCGCATTCTAATGTATAAATGGTAGCTTATTCAATGAAGGTGACTTTTATCGCATATAATTTCATAATTGCATAAATACGGAGATTAGCCGATTGCAAATTGTCACAACAGAAAAACCACCGATTGTTGGTATTGGCATTCCAGTGGTTAAGGGATTGCGACTATACCGAAGCATTAGTATACCAGATAGTAGCTTCTCTTAAAACAAAATTGAAATCGAAGCGAATACCTCACGAGTCGAAAGGTCTGCTACTCGGCCCACGCGGATATGCAAACGTTCGAAAATTTCGCCAGCCTTTACCTGCATGTAACGCTAGCCAAAGGCATTCGTCGAGACGTAACTCTCTGCTCTGTCGTTCGAGAGAGAGTCAACTCTACCGTTGTAAATGAAGCAATTACAGTAAGGAATTACATCTTCAATTCTGTCGATATAATGCAATAACAAAACACACTTACACACATGTTACACGCACACATACATATAAATACGTCATAAAAGGGTTGGTTATAAGTGATTGCCGTATGGTAATAAACCTGCCCATTGTGAAATTTCACAATAAAGAGTACAAACAAACAAACATTTGCGATTTTGCCTGTGCAAAATCGCAAATGTCCTGGCTGGCATTCATAATCAGCCAGGACATCACAACATATTGCAGGGGAGCGATGCTAATGAGCGGATAAAGCTTTTCGACGGGAGTACGGTAGTCCCTGTTTTATTTTGTAGGGCAGTCCTCTGTGTCAGATTTACTCAAAAGGTTGCTAGATGTAAAAAAAAAACCGCTGAGCAGTATTATTTCCACTCCAAAGTTTGCGTAATTTTGTCATACTCGCTATTTATTACAATACTGGCCGGCCACTAAAAACGGAGTGTAATGTGTTCAGGATTTATGTATGTATGTTTTCCGTTTCTCTATTCCACTATACTGCCGTTGTAAATGAAAACACAGTAACTTCATTTACTGTATTTATACAAGTTTGGTTCTTTAACATCACAAGTTGGAGTACTATAAGGCAAATTTTTCGGTTTGTCTGTCGATGGATAGTTACCGAGATACCTTAGATAAAAACACAGTATTTAAAAAAAAATCAGAATATTTTTAATAAAAAACAGTGTGTATATTTTTTTAGGTTAAAATACAGTAACCTATTATTTACTGTGATCTTTTTTATACTTATAAGCATTTAAGAAATATTTTTGTTTGGTTATAACACGGCTTCTTCAGATACTGGTTATAGATAAATATTTTGTTAAAAGTTAATTTATTAATACACGAATTAATCATGGTATCTCAATTACTGTGTTTAAGGTGCCTGCAGATTTTTATTTATTTAAAAATATATAATTATTTTACATGGTTAGAACACAGTAATGGGAAAAATTTACCTATAACACAGTAACCAATCAGTTACGGTGTTATAGCTTAAAAATATAAAATTTATCAAATATTTTCCGAATTTAAAACACAATATCTAATTTAATTAATTAAACAATTATAATTTAGTATATATTTGTATGCAGAATTGAAGTTCTAACTATTTTTTAACATTTAAGATTAAAAGAAATAATCTATATTGATTACTTTGTTCATGAAAACAAATATTTAACAACTGAACTTTGACCGCGTTTTTATCAAAACTTCTTTTTTTAAGTTACTATGTTTTCATTTACGACGGCAGTACTGTTGTATTTAAATAAGTCACAGGACTCCATGTCTTCTTCAGATCATTGGCTCCACAGTAACCGCACAGTATACAGACAGCAGCTTCTCTTAGAACAAAATTGAAATCGAAGCGAGCGATGTCACGAGTCCTAAGGGCTAACACACAATGTAATACGATTACCGCCTCTGGTGCCGTTGAACAAAGTTTACAGAAGCAAGCAGGCTAGCGTATCAACATATGGCCGCCGCTCTGCCGATGCAGATATTCAAATATTCGAGAAATTTGACAACCCCCACCTGCTTAACGCCAACCATAGGCGTTTGCGGTAACTTATACCTCTGCTCACTTACCTCGCACCTTATCCATACTTATTCACGAAAGTCTGTGCAAATTCTATAAAAATAAGGAAAGCACCAAACTCTTGCCCACATACATTCCCACAATACAAGGCACAAATCGATGTATACTCATAATTCTATACCTGCAACATCACAATTTCAAAGGACAACTCAATACAGAAGCATAACATTTTATAACAGGTTACCAGAGGAATTAAAAAATATACAAACATATGCACTATTAAAAAAAACTTACCAAGGAATTTTTATTGCAAAAATGTCTATATGGCACAGACTTTTAAAATTTTATATTCACAATTGACTACTTGTTTATTTTATTTATTGTTTATTTTTTTTTAGTTTTTAATTTTTAACTTCCATTTTAATCCTATTCTGAACACTTCATTTTATAGACAATTTACTTACTGAACATGATTTAGGAATTATTGCTTGTATTTTTATATTTTTACTCTGATTATTATTTGATTCTTTCCAAATTGGACTCCTTGATTATTATTATTATTATTGATTTATTTATTTGCGAGATCATTAAATGGATTTGCCTTTCTATTATTTTCTCTTTTTTATTTATAGATTTATACTCTTTTTTTTTGGATTTGGTATTTCTATTTTTGATATTTCTTAATGCTCTTTTTAATATTTAGACAATGTAATGGTTGATTTTGTATAGTTTATTGACTTTCAGATTTCTAACGTGATTTAATTTTATTTTTGCCAGATATATGATATGATTAAAATATGAATATTATAAAAAATGTATTTATTAATTGTAAGTTCTATACCCTCGCCGGGTTTTTTTGGAATAAATAAACTTTGAACTTTGAACTTATCCCCGGAACGCCTTGGCACTCGAGAGTGTGCCTACTGTTCTAATTTGTTGTTATTACATTGTCAGGTAGCAGAACCGAAGGAATCAAAAGAAGCAAAATCCTCACCGATCGGTAAACAAAATGAAAAGGACGGAAATGACGCAAGTAACGAAACTAAATATAATAATAGGAATATTGATGACAAGGAAAAATGCATGGCCGCCAGCAGAAGATATAGGTAAGTGAATGTTAAACGCAGACTTTCAAACAACAAAGGGTTATTACTGGATATGAACATTCAAATAAAATTTTGACGTTTTTATTATTATTATTATTGTTATTATTATTATATTATATTATACACTAGCAGCTTAAGGCTGATGCGTGTATATCACATGCACTTGTTTATAAACTTGTGTCTGTTTTGCACTAAGAAAAATGTCCAGTTTGTTTTTAAAGCTATTGACACAGATAGCACTGATCACTTCCTCTGGCAACGCATTCCAAGCATCCAACTACACGATTTGTCAAAAAATATTTTCTGGGGTTCGATGCTGCAATTGTCATATTTAGCTTCAACGAGTGTCCACGCAGTTGCTTATTGGTGTTCAGGGTATACATGCTCTCGAAGTTGGGCACACTGTAATAACCGTGAAGCATTTTGCAGCTTTCTATTAAGTCTCCTCGCTGCCTACGTTCCTCTAATGTTGTCAGGCGAAGTTCTTTCAGTCGTACCTCGTATGGTTTAATACTCCATTATTATTTTTATGACTTATTGGGTTTCTCTGATGTCGTGTGTTGTCAAGATCAAAGCCCAGCGTTGTGATTCGTTTTCTCGGCGTAGTACATGGTACGGTAGGATAAACACAATGTTTAATGCTTAGACCATTTAATTATTCAAAAAAAAGCTAATAGAAGAAATGGCTTACCATTGATAAGAAGTATAAACTTGGGCAAATACGCCTCCATGTTCCAAGCGGAGGTATACGCAATCATTGAATGTGCGGATATCAACCTCCATAAGAACTACGCCAACCACCATATCTATATCCACTCAAATAGCAAGGCAGCTCTTATGGCACTAGCCTCGAATACCATTAATTCAAAGCTAGTGCAAAACTGCATATCATCACTGAATTCCCTGGGTGAAAAGAACAGGGTAATTATAAGATGGGTTCCCGGCCATGCAGGAATCGAGGGAAATGAAAAAGCCGATGAACTTGCTAAGACGGGAGCAAAGGGAACGTTATACGGCCCTGAACCTTGCTGTGGCATACCAAAAAGCCTTGCAAACCTAATTCTTAAACAATTATCTTTAGAACAATTCGTCAACCACTGGAACAACACGCCAGGGTTGAATCATTCCAAAGCTCTAATTAAGGCTTACGACCGTAAGACGGCCCGTGGGGCCTTATCGCTAAATACGAACAATCTACGCATACTGGTGAGGGCGCTCACGGGGCATTGTGGCCTGAACAAACACATGTTCAACCTCAAGCTCAGAGACACAAAAATGTGCAAATTCTGCCAAGGAGCAGAGGAAACTCCCCAGCACCTCATGTGCGAGTGTGGCCCGCTGATGCGTAAAAGATACACCCACTTGGGTGGTCATTACCTCCAACCTGAGGAGGTAAAACAATCTGGCGCCAAAAGCCTGCTGCGGTTCTTAAATGACACGAGGCTTAGCGCAGAACTATAGTAGGTGGCGAACACAATAGATCAGCAGTGTTACAAGGCTCATAAAGACCTTAGAAAAGCCCCACTCAACAAATAATAAAAAAATATACCATTGATAACATCAAATGAGAGTAATTAAATATGCTAAAGGTATGCGCTTATATATCGGTAGATCATCTGTAAAGTAGAGTATTTTTCGTGTGAATTAATACTTGCGATTGTGAAAGACACTCTTCTCCATACAATGATAAATTGCAACATATGAAAAACTTATTTAAAAATGAAATTATTATTTCATTGAAAGCTATTAGTCATCAGGCGATTAGACAGTTTTTCCTGTTAAATTATATCAACTGAGTCTCGGAATTAAAAATATTTGCCGATTTTAATGTTACATTGTTCATCATCATGAGTCACCACACTCTCGTTAATTTAGTGGCTATTTCCATTATAGAATTATTTTATAATAATACACTTATGATTCTCACGAGGATTATAAAGTTTTTTAAATAATATATTGAGACTGTTTCTACCCACGAGTTTGGAACTACGTACACCTGGTTGCCAGTACGCCAAAGAAGAAATGTTCATACACTTGCTCTCCTATATCGTGTACTCTCCCAATTAACACCATCCTATCTCCACGAGCTTTTTGAACCACTAAGTTCCCACGGTCTCATACTTCGTTTAGCCTCTGACAGTTTACCAAAATTTCCGAGTCATAATAGTGATTTCTATTCCTATTCTTTCTGTGTCCATGGTGCAAGACTCTGGAACGATCTCCCAGCAAACATACAAAACTCGCCTTCTTTACCATCGTTTAAGACTCACCTTAAGAGCCCGTTCACATATTTTTTCCAGAAAGGCAAGAAAAGTGGATTTTTGGCGTTCTAATTCCAAGAAATAAAGAGATTTCTACAAACTTTAATTACTGAATTACCTGGACCATTTCTTGATGTTGACCATAGCGGCCTTTAATTTTAGATGTAACGAATATTATTTACTTATTCAGCCCATTTTCCGAAAGTCGTTATTCGTAAAACGCTCGGAAGGCAAACTTTGAGCTCCTTAATACAGTAATATCACTACAACGAAAACCGTATACTATTTTTTTTTATGTCCGTCATGTATTCTTGATGTACACTACGGCTTTATTTTTTCGTTTTTTGACCACATATCCAAGGTATACATTACTTACAATTACACAAAATTAAAAAAAAATCTTCCTGTATCATTCTAATTTTCTCAGAAATAAAATAAGATTCTTATATAATACTTATACTATATTAAAGTTCACTCTTTTAGCAATACGACATAATATAAATTATTGTCATTAGAAAGGAGAAAACACTCCAAAAAACAATTAGAAATTGTGTATATATTTGCTTGCGCAAGAGAAGAGCGCTCAGTGCCGCGGTTTTTCTCCCAGGGTTGAATAGTTATTTATTTATTTATTTATTTATCCTATCTTTTATAGTTACATCCAAAAAAAAATGCGTTCATTTTTTCAACTCATTTTAAAAGAATACCTACGCTATTTTGTAATACGGCTCTTAACCCCTTGAGTATGATATGACCAAATCTGGTTCTGAAACAATTATCCGTTGAGTATGATACGACCAGATCTGGTTCCGCGTTTTTTTCACTTCTTTGACGTTCTCATATTTATTCATAATTATCTAATTGTTTTACAAAATGATATTTCAATATTCTATATTCGAAATTTCAATTAACTTTAAGGTCGATGTCGCCGAAAATCCTGCAAAAGAGACAGATGCATCCATGAAAATACCCATTTACTCCAAGGGTTAAGGATTACTACCTTTCTAAGAAGTAACCAGTTCTTCCCTTTCTCTCCTCTTCTTCTCCCAATTTCCTCTCCACGGGCATTATTAGTTTTGAATTCTTCCACTTGCCTGTATGTCATACAGACGGTCTGTATGTTATGTAATAATCTTTATTTTTCCAATGCGCGCATGTACCACTGTGTTTAGGTTAGTTGTAAGACATTGCCATGTGGCAATAAGCTCGCCTTTTTGTATAATAATTAAGTGCAAATAAAGAGTTATAAAGGAACTAGGTTGTATTGTGCTCGTATTGATTTTTTTTCTTTTTCTTCAGATTCAGAAAGAAAGAAAACCATAGACTACTCATCGAGCAGAACCGAAAACTTCAGTTGGAAAATGATACTATTTCTCGGCAGCTTGTAGCTTCTCTGTTCGAAGTCAAGAGATTAAGGGATTACATCAATACGCATCTTAAGCATAATAAATAAGTTAATATTATAAAATCGAAGACTATCGCGGTTGTTTGACATTATAAATAGGATAGAAAACGAATTTACCGCGTGAAATTTGTAGGACCCGACGTTTCGGTGACGTTGCAGCCGCCGTTGTCTAGGGTAGACTGAAGAGCTGTCAGTCCGTTGTTTTGCGGGTAGGCCGCAAACCGCTGCCGCCACTGCTTAGGTTATAACGGTGGTGGGGGGCCGGGCTCGGAGCGCGGGAATTTTTAAAATCCGTCTTGCACACAACACTCACTGTATCCTGTTTTACGTCTTTGCGTTTGGCAAAATATAGCTCGATTTTTGAGGCCTGTAAAGGATGTAATACCACTGCAAACCCCGGTTGTGTATAAAGACGTAAAACAGGATACAGTGAGTGTTGTGTGCAAGACGGATTTTAAAAATTCCCGCGCTCCGAGCCCGGCCCCCCACCACCGTTATAACCTACGCAGTGGCGGCAGCGGTTTGCGGCCTACCCGCAAAACAACGGACTGACAGCTCTTTAGTCTATCCTAGACAACGGCGGCTGCAACGTCACCGAAACGTCGGGTCCTACAAATTTCACGCGGTAAATTCGTTTTCTATCCTATTTATAAAGTTAATATTACTATTAAATAATGTATTGTTATTAATTTTTTTTAAATGGTCTATTAAAGCAATGTTTTAACCGATTTCCGCTTTTTCTTTTTCGAGCAATAAGGCTGCTGGGAAAGAGCTTACTAGCAATACTGGATTTAGATTTCTGAATCGAGAAGTTTTCTGGCAGAAATATACATATTGACACCTCATGCCCCGATTGGCCGATATCGGCCACAACACGATTCAGCGTGACGGCCCAGTTTTAATTTTATTTGTTTTATTTTATTATGTTTTATTATGTTAATATGATTCATTTTAATTATCGGTACAGTGGTTTGGCAGTAATTAATGTTTTGATGAGACAGTGTCGTAATAAATTTTTTTTACTAATTTTTACAAAAAATTTTTGGGACAGCAACTTGTCAATCGGCTGAGGGGCCGAGGCCTGAAGGGTTAAGAGAGGGGTACCCAAAAGTAGCGACATGGTTTTTTTTTCGATGCTTTTACTCAAGTATTTTACTTTACTTTTTGGCAAGTGTCACATCAAATAAATCTTATGAATGATTTTTTAAGTAATCATTTACAGTAATCCGCGAGGTACTTAGCCTCTCAGTGGTACACCCACCCCTTCAGTAATCATTTACAAAATAAAAACAATTTTTTTATCAAAGAATTTTATTTACTGAACATATATATCCTTCATAGAAGCCATTTCAGGTCCAAAATGGGATTTAAAGTTGATATTAGATAAGAAATAAAGGAAATTCATAAATAAATAAACGGAGCTGCCATGGAATTCACCGACCAAAAATCGGGCCCATCATATATAATTATTACACTTCTGGGAGGTGAAGGGTGGATTCCGGACTTACGACCGGCGGTGGTAGGTTTAGGACAGCTGTCTTGCCACATGTGAGCGTTCACCTTACCACCCATTCACTCCCCCTTCGAAGCCATAGAATTTGAGATGCAGAAATCGCGGTTTTAGATAATTTTTCTAGAAAGGAGTTGATTATTTTCCTGGAGAGACCAAGATCTTTAAAAAGGTGAAACAGAGATTTAGCTGGCAGGCCACGAGCGCCTACTTCCACCGCGTGAAGGTGAACAGTGAAGCCGTTCCGGGTGACGGCATTTGCGAGGTCATGGTATTTATTTAATTTGTACTCGTGGTCTTTTGGGATATTTGATTCCCATGGAACAGTTAATTCTACGATAAAGACCATCTTCCGAGATAGAGAGTAAAGAGTTATATCTGGAGGCAGGGCTGTGCATCCAAGACTTTCAGGGAATTTATACTGCTTAGACCGAATCGACCTCCATAATCCAATCTGAAGCTTTCCCGATTATTGAGAAAGGTTTTGCAGTGAGATGTTTTTTGCCTTTAGAGCCAACCCGCACAAACTGTATTGGGGGTTTGGAGGATACTGTCAAACCCTTGTTGGCACGAGCCACTGAGAGGCTAAGTACCTCGCGAATAACAGCAAGGACTTTGTCGTGGCGGTAAGTGTACCGTCCTGGATCCAAGGCCACCTTGCAGCCAGCTAGAATATGTCTATTAATTTTTATTCATCGTAATTAATAATTATGCCTTATTAGCAAAGAACTACTTAAAAATATAAATATTTAAGAAAAACATCATAAAGATTGTTCTTTGGAGTGGTAAATTCTAAACGAGCGTTTAAAACACACAACCTCACTGCTCAAAACTGTGGGCAGTACTAACATTGCGTGATGTCACCCGATTTGCAGAGATTGGGGTAGTGGTACCTCGTTTGAATCATCGTAGCTGTCTTTTGTCTCGCTTCCACATTCGGTGAATCGTGTTTATTTTCGCCCAAAATATTCGGGAGTGATCTTTTTTGAAGTTAAGGCTTGCCCGAGTTATCTCGGGTGTGGGGTTTTTCTTACATAATAGCCGCCCGAGTATACTCGAGCGTAGTCCTTAAGTGGTTAAATTAGGCTTCATGACTCATGTTTATGCCTGCCGATTAAAAGATAACAAAGTGATTTGATTCATTCATTCACTATGTTTTGCTTCATTCATTGAAATTTGAGGGCCATGATTTTTCAAATATTGTGCCCATTTAAATTACTTAAAAAGTAGAGCCTTATTGTCTGATTATTTTATATGGTCTTATATCTGTACTTTTAGTTTAAAATGCATAACGTAGATTTAATTTGATTATTTAACATTTTACTGACAATTTAAATATTACGATGATTAATTTTACTATGCATCTTTTCGAATTACTAACTACTTCAAATATTAGGCTTCTATTTTGATTATTTATATTTATAGTTTGACAATCTAGTAGTTAATTCTTGACTACCTATGTATGTTCAGTAAAGAGTAATAACGAAACTTACTACCTAACCCAATTATTTTGACTCGTCCAAGAGCAGTCTTTAGCCGTCAATTGGACTTGACGAAAATGTAGTGTAATGTATGGTACACAGGAATTTGAACTTTATTGGTCGAAAATAATGTTCATTATGCTGTCGTCTTTGCGTTGAGGTTCATTCAATCAACACAACTCTCACCAGTGTTGCCAATTTTTGTAGCTAAACTAGCGATCTACTAAAAAAAACTAGCGACTTTTCTAGCGCCTTTTTATTTATTTTTATTTATTTTATTTATCCCTAGTATTACATGATTAAATTTCCTCGTAATCATTTAGTCGTACCATTGATTAATCAATGGTCGTACATACAAAATGTGAACCCTGGAAATTTACTAAAGGTGCGGCTTCGGCGGGATTTTATCACCTCACTAGGCAGAGCCTGTATTGAGGTGATATTTAGTACTGCGTTCATCTGCCGGGTGTATAGGTAATTTATTTAATCTTGGGAAATCCTACAAGTGTATATTGTATAACTATTATAGTATATAGGTATATATATTAAACAAAAATATTTATTAAATTAAATGAGATATAATATATATGGGAGATATATGAATACAGTTATGAGGCTAATGAGATAATAATAACAATAATAAGTAATATAAGTCATCTGTGCACCTATTTAACCCGTTGAGTATGAGTCAACCAAATCTGGTCGCGAAACAATTATCCGTTGAGTACGAGTCGACCAAATCTGGTCGCGCGTTTTTTTCACTTCTTTGACGTTCTCATATTTATTCATAATTATCTAATTGTTTTACAAAATGATAATTCCCCGTTGGAGTTCTTTCCTGTAGCATATCAAGACCTGCCGTACGTATAGCTGTCTTGCATCCAACACCATAAAATCCCTGTAGAGCTGGTCACTTTTGATGTGATATAGTCGATCCTTTGTTAAGGAGGTACGTGAAAAACTGATTATCAGATCGGATTGAATTAGCATGCACAAGCACTCACATGCACATTCGCACTACAGATACACACACCCACACACACATATATACACGCACACACATATACAAATACACACATACACACACTCACACATACACGCTCTCCATCACACAAACACACACTAACATCCATACACTCGCACCTAGCGATTTTAACTGTTACTTTTAAATTCTTTTTGGTTTTATTTATTTTGTATTGTTTAGCATATTTAATCCTTATATAGCAAATAATTTAAAACATCATTGGCTTTGTTACTGGTATATATATATTATGCTTATACGTATTTTTTTATGCTGTATGTTTTGAAGAAAAATAAAATAAAATAAAAAATTTCGATTATCATTTTACATTTCTTTTGTGTCCACATTCGTGTGTATTATATGAATTTATTATCTCCAGAAACACACTTTTAAAACGCTCATTAATTAATCAACAGATCCATTAAAACAAAGGGAAGACATGGAAGTGGTTTTTCCCAATTGAACAAGCTCGCCCGAGAGTACTTACCAATACCAGCGACATCGGTCCCCTCCAAACATTTATTTTCAAAGGCAGGCAGTACAATAACTAAAACACGAAGCTGATTAGCGCCAAATCGGCTAATTAACTTATCTTGTCGTTTATCACGATGATGGGCATTGACGTTTTCCGTTAGTGTGGCCTCAGCATCAGTGATAGCACCAACTTTGTAGCTCTTCTCTGAACTCTGGTAGATCATAGAAATAAATTAATAGTTTAAAAAAAAACACTAAAAACACGCTTTTGGGCTATGATACGATATTCACATACACACGGCTATGATACGATATTCCATCATGGAATGCCAGTGCTTATCTTCCGGCTTCATCATCAGATCTTGAAACCTAATTGTGGTCAAAGTTCATTCCAAGACTTTTCTAACAAGTCCAAACACAGCTATGATACGATGTTCCATCATGAAGGTCCAGTTCATATTTTCCGACTCCATCATCAGATCAGTTCGACAGTACCATATTATTGTTTTATATATATAACGCTTTACTATGCCTACGTCCGCCCGCATCTTGAATACTGCTGGCAAGTGTGGAATCCCTCATATGCCATCCATAATAACAGAATCGAGTGCATCAAGACTTAATTCTTGAAATATTTAAACTATAGATTTTACTTCACACTTGCCAGTTCTTACGGCATCAACGTTCAACACTCGTACAACTTTACTTCTTTGGCTGATCGAAGGATGTACCATGATCTAGTCTTCCTACACAAAATCTTAAACAACAAATTAAACTGCATGGACTTGGTCCAGCTAATACATTTCCGGACCCCATCAAGAACGACAAGACAGTCCTCATTGTTTCACATTAGTCGTTGCAATAACAACTACCGTAAAAACTCTTTCCTAAACCGCGTGTGTAGGGTTTACGATGATCGATACGCATCAATTGATATCTACGCTGAATCGAACATTGGATTCAGAAATTTGTTAAAGAGGGCGATATTTAACACTTAATATTTAATAAATATTTAAAATATATTA
Source organism: Micropterix aruncella (assembly GCA_944548615.1). Classification (NCBI taxonomy): domain Eukaryota; kingdom Metazoa; phylum Arthropoda; class Insecta; order Lepidoptera; family Micropterigidae; genus Micropterix; species Micropterix aruncella. The sequence goes on along the minus strand of OX155977.1, from coordinate 3,223,340 downwards.
CTATTTATCTAGTTTGCACTTGTACTTATTCATACCAACGTACCTGTCTCAACTTCAATTATCGTAATGGTAAATTTGTTAAAACGTGGACACCCATCAACATAATGTATTTATTTTTACTATGTTCCTCCTTCCCTTCCTGGTCCCTCCCTTCCTATCCTCTTTCTTTTCTCGTTTTTTTCTTTCTCTTATCATTTAGATAATCTTGATGTTATCATTTAGTGGAAAATTGTCTTTGGTGTAATTTGTATATCTATCTTGTTTGGCTACTTTCTTTCACTGTTACATACACTACTTACATACACATACACTACTTACATACACTGTTATTTTCCTAAATAAAAAAAAAATAAATAAATTGTATTGTCATCAGAACTGGATACAGCTGCCAATTTCCATGACTCTACGATCCTTGGAAAATTGTTAAATTAGTTACCTTAGATTCCATTACATAGTTAGTTACATACAGGTCGACCTAATAAAAGCGTGTTAAAAAATATTTATAATTTTGCATATATTGTAAAAAAATAAAACAAAGTGGTACAAATACTTTTTTATTTTTTCTCATTTCAAAATATTACAATACAACTCTATATATTTTGTACAAATAGCGTTTATTTCTCATATGTGATAACAACAACATTCCTATTGCTTCCTGAAGACACTTAGTATTAAAAGACATATATGTATATGCATACGACTAGGTAGTACGATATTATGCAATAATAAGTGAATGATGGATGTTTTTGGACTGTCAAAATCCGAAAGACGCAGTTTGACTGTTGAATCTGACAGAACTCGCTCTGTGCTACTTTGAAAAGTATGTTAATGTTAGATGCCATGTTTGGTTTAGGGGTTTTTACGGTGGCTGCCAAGTCGCATTCAAAGGAAAATGATAAACGTCATTTTTTTTTGCGAAATCAGACCCTTTGGCTACGTAACGACCAAATTTGTTTGCACATCAGAACACTGTTGACTACGTAACGACGGCTTGCTCCCGGAACGCACAGTAATATTATTTTCTAATTCGAACGCATCCTAAAATCAATACCAAATATCTCATTATTACCTACATACATAGACGGCTGCTAGAATAATCTCGCGTGTCATTTCGTGGATATTTCTGGTAAAATTCCATTTTCAAACATATTTTTTTTCTCTCGAGAAATCATCAAAATTTTTATTGCTTTTTATAAGCTAATATCTAACTATTTTTGTATGTAAATAAGCAAAACGAAGTATTACCTTTGATAGAGAATCTAATAAAGATCATGATAGTATTTACAATTTCTAAATAGGGTTCCGTATTTTTCCGTAAGATAAGTACAAGTTAGAAATGCCGAGTTTTTTTCACTTTTTCGACTTTCTCATATTTATTCATAATTATCTAACTGTTTTACAAAATGAGATTTCAATATTCTATATACGAAATTTCAATGCGATCATAGTACAGTTATTCTTTGTATAATTGCTATAGTAGTTCCATAGTTATAGTACTTTTTGTCGAGTGCGGCGATATTGCAAGAAATTCCAATAAATTGGTGCGGTCTGCCATGAAATTATGCCGCTACTCGAAGGGTCAATGGTATTGTGTGGCTTGTTCCCAAACGAATCGAAGCATGAATCGATTTTGAAAAAAAAGATCATAATCTACCCTGAAGAGAGAAGAAAATATTTGATGGGTAAGGCTGATCAAGGTCGACATTGTGACGGTGGACATCAGTCTTTTCCGTCAGGTCTAGAAGTGAAGTACCCCGAAGACCCTCCGGTTGATGGAGAAAAGGAAATGACTCCACGTTTACGATTTTTTTCTGAGGTATAATAGTACCGAGGTCTGAGGACGATGTATTTTTTTTACAAACTCAAATATTTTTAGATTCTGTCAAATATAGGTATAGGTTTCGCTTTTTTTCTGAGGTATAATTTAAGTAAAATGTATTTTGTTTTCAGAAATAAATCAGGGGTCTAATAACAAAAGTAGACAAGTCCCACGGATGTCATTTTACACAAACTGAAAAAAACACTTCGCAAAATTGTTTTCATGCTATAGCCAAGAAAAAAACCATGAAATAAAAGAAAGGCATATTTTGATTATTTTCAGAACATATTTAGCACGGTATCTTTTTAATAATAAGGGTTATTTTAATTAAATAAAAAAACATATGTAACTCTATTTCCAAATGGCGGACATAACTAGTTTCATTTGTAAAGCTAATAGGACATAACCAAGTTTGTTGCTAACATGAAGGACATGCACTAACCAGGGATGTATTTAGTAAAGTAATAACCAGTGAAATAATTTTAATCTTTAAATTAAGTTTAGTAAATTTTAAATGAATAGCTGTTTTGACTCATCTTGTGGTTCACACAATTTGGGTTCCAAATGAATGTTCGCTGTAATTTCTTCTTCTTGTGCGTTAGAGTCTTGATTTACTTCAATAATATTTTTATAAAAAGCTAATTGTGGAAGTATAAGGGTTGCCATAAAAAAATCAAAAATTTCCAAAATGTGACTTGTCTACTTCAAAATCAAAAAAATCAAAATCAAAATGTTTTTTTATTCACAATAGAATTTGTATAAAACTGCTTTGTGACGTCAAAAATGAGATACAATGTACGGTTTATATTATAGATAATGATAGATAAAAATATTTAACAGAAATATTTAAAAGCAATTTAAAGTATAGGTACAGTTAGAATTTAAAATAGTCATAAAATTTTAAATAGTCATAATTAACAACTTATCACAATTACTAGTCACAATTACTTTTGTTTGTAGACCCCTGAAATACAGGATGACTTTAGTCACATCTTTGAAATGGGTGAATCAGTACGACGAACTATGCTACTTTTGAATTGAACTTTAAAAAAAACACAAACAAAAACATTTTTTTTTTCGAAAAAAAAAAAAATTATTTGAAAATTTAATATTTATAAAAATAATATATATAGAGGGGATCGCATTGCGCCATATAGCAGTAGGTAAAATATCGCAAATATTGCTTATTTGCGATATTTAACCTATTGCTAGATAGCATAGCGCGCTCAACTCCCGTCAAACTTTCATTAATCAGTCATATTTTTCAAATTTACCAAAAATCAAAAAAAAAAAACATTTTTCAAAAATCTGAAGTTGTATTTTTGCTCGTACTGATTTACCCACTTCAATAAAAACTTAATCTGTATATTTGATCAAAAGGCAAAATACATTTTTTCGTAATCAAACCCTTGCTAAAATGTCATTTTTTAAATTAGTAATTTTTAAAAATGGAATTACCAAAAAAATTGTAAACTTGATTATTATGACCTGCGACCCTTCAAATAACTGTAAATTATATTAATGATATGATATTAAGATCTGTCGAGATCCGACATTACAGTCTGGTCAGAATCACATTAAGAGCCGTATTACAAAATAGCGTAGGTATTCTTTTAAAATGAGTTGAAAAAATGAACGCATTTTTTTTTGGATGTAACTATAAAAGATAGGATAAATAAATAAATAAATAACTATTCAACCCTGGGAGAAAAACCGCGGCACTGAGCGCTCTTCTCTTGCGCAAGCAAATATATACACAATTTCTAATTGTTTTTTGCAGTGTTTTCTCCTTTCTAATGACAATAATTTATATTATGTCGTATTGCTAAAAGAGTGAACTTTAATATAGTATAAGTATTATATAAGAATCTTATTTTATTTCTGAGAAAATTAGAATGATACAGGAAGATTTTTTTTTAATTTTGTGTAATTGTAAGTAATGTATACCTTGGATATGTGGTCAAAAAACGAAAAAATAAAGCCGTAGTGTACATCAAGAATACATGACGGACATAAAAAAAAATAGTATACGGTTTTCGTTGTAGTGATATTACTGTATTAAGGAGCTCAAAGTTTGCCTTCCGAGCGTTTTACGAATAACGACTTTCGGAAAATGGGCTGAATAAGTAAATAATATTCGTTACATCTAAAATTAAAGGCCGCTATGGTCAACATCAAGAAATGGTCCAGGTAATTTAGTAATTAAAGTTTGTAGAAATCTCTTTATTTCTTGGAATTAGAACGCCAAAAATCCACTTTTCTTGCCTTTCTGGAAAAAATATGTTAACGGGCTCTTAAGGCAACATGAGACCTCTGACGAATATCCAAAATGGGCGGACACAAGAAAAAATAGACGGGGTCAATTTTGTAGGATTTGACCAATAAAAATCCAGCGTTGACGAAGCGTCAGGCACAGATTCCACGTCTGCTCGCGCCGGCGACCGGGCGCATACTAAACTTTCTGTCGCAGCACCAGCACAGAATAACTATCTTTACGCAGTGGTGGTATAAGTGTGTCAATGGCAAAGCATATTTAGCGTAACACTCAGAGCGCTCTTAAATTTTAATTAAATGTAATTAATTTAGGGCCTAAATAAAAAAAGTGCGACCATAGAGAATTAACCAGTCAATATAAAGAAATCAAAATAAAACACACTCACTGCTTATATTGTAGGAGTAATCGCGCCTGAAAGTTTTTAAAGTCAGTTTAAAGCCTTAATGTCCAAGGCAATGAGAAACTTTTTTGTGTCCAAATTTTAAATTGGTTCCTTATCGAGGGATTCGCTTAGAAACTTTTCTTAATTAATGCTTATACTTTTCAAAAAACTCATAAACGGTCGTTTCCAGGTATCATGTCGCCTTAACCTCGAGAAATGATTGAATGAGATTCTGGTTGACAAAGTTGGACAAATGATTGGCTACTAAAATTACAAAAAAAAAAGATATATAATAAACCCTTCTGGCCAGCAACTAACCAACAACTGACTTTGGCATTTAAACAAGGAACGGGCTGACTTCAAAATATATAGCGGGAATATTGAAGTCAAAACTGACCTGACTGAGTTAAAATCAATTTACACAATGGCAGTACCGGGTCATCACTGACTTGCCTTAAATTTGAAGCCAGTAACTGATTCAATGTAGATCTGCCTACACTTTTGGTAACAGTTTGAAGAATCTCATTCTGTGGGTAAATTTCAGATTTTTCTTCAGGTTTAAAATTGTATCAGGGTTTTTGCGAGTCCACTTCAACAGCTGCTCGGAAACGACGCAAAAATCTTCCATCATTCACTCTGTATATTTCCTACTTAATTTTATTAAACGCATCGCGATTGTGCATCAAGCAAAATCAATTACATATCAACAAAATAATACAATCCATTGGTTTGCTTCGTTACATTTCCTGATCAATCACATTATTACTCCAAAAACAAGAGAAGATTCAATACGAAACAATCACAAAAGTGTGCTTTTATTCTGGAGTAGGATTTTGAGATGATAGTTTTTTTTCCTTTCCATATTTTAAAAGTTTAGACCTTTAAAATGTGCTGAAGACATATACTTAAAGGTCTAAACTTTGCTAATCCGTACACGGATTATATATAATCCGGAATATAAATAATACATATTATATATAATCTGGATTAAATATAATCAGGATCATAAATAATCAGTATTATTAATATAATACCACATCCGTATAGGGTTTATATATAATCCCCAATACTCCTGAAATTTTAATGTATATCATCCGTATACGGATTATATATAATACAGATTATATATAATCCCTAGTATATAAGTCCGGATTATATGGATTATACAAAATCCGTATTATATATAATCCGTATTATATATATCACGGATTATATATAATCCGGACTATATATAATAGGGATTATATATAATCCGTAATAATATAATACCACATCCGTAGAGGGATTATATATAATCCGCAATACTGCTGCAATTGTAATGCTACAAAGTAATGTTTTTATGTACGTATATAATCTGTATGCGGATTATATATAATCTGGATCCCATTATATATAATTCGGATTATATAATCCGTATTATTATTATAATAACACATCCGCATACGGAGTATATACAATGCGTGATACTCCTACAATTGTGTGCTGCTACAAAGTAATGTTTTTTCGGATTTACATAGTGCCGGCCCTTAATCATACAAACTCTCTCAAAAACTACACAACAGTCATTTCGATACGATAAATCGCTACTTAAATATTTCTATCCACTCTGTAAATTAAACTAAAAAATATTACTATCTTTGAGATACATATACGCATGAATAAAGTAATAATAAAATAATTCGATGTCTTTTCATTTGATCATTTTTCTTCTATACTATTAAGAAATAAGTCTCTTGATATGCAGATGTTTCTGAAGCCGCTTCCAGATTATTCAAGTGAAATTTTGAGTTTTTGAAATTTGTTGGATACTTTCAGAGATATTAGGTTCTTATCTATATAACAGCTGTTTTTTTCCGCTGGCCATTTTGAACTTGGATTACGTCAGTTCGAGTTGATAAGCTCAATATCAAAGGCCGACATCGGTCATTTACTTGAATTAGAGATATATCAGTTTTTTTTGTGAAGTGCATTTTTTATTTTTTTTTATTTATATAAATCCAAAATAAAGTTTTACAATGTTGACATAAAGTGTAGAAAAGAACAAATACTTTGATGGATTTTATCAGCTCCAATAGACCAGACCACCTCTATTTAATATTATAATGAGATTAAAACGAATTTACCGCGTGAAGTTTGCAGCACCCGACGTTTCGGCGATGTTGCAACTGCCGTTGTACAGGGTAGCCGAGGGTTAGTCTACCCTGGACAAATTCGGTTGCAACATTGCCGAAACGCCGGGTGCTACGAACTTTACGCGGAAAATTCGTTTTTATGTTATTTATAATGTCAAACAATTGCGATAGTCTTCGATTTTATATCGCGCATTTAATATTTTAGTTTTTTTCTTTATTTTGTTAAATACTTCAGATAATCAATATCAATTTCTTTCGTTAAAAAATGGAAATATATTTTTAAAATCCAGATGTCCATCCAGACAAACCCGAAAATACAGAGTTTGAAACCAAACTTGTGGGTAGGTATCCGTTTTTTAAACCAATATCGACTTTCAGTGTAGAGAAAGTGGTAATGCTGTCCGGTTTTGTAAGAAATGGACCTCACCACTGAATAGAGCACGAAAAGTTTTATGAGAAGTCACTTCTAACTCAATTTCGACCTGGGTGTTCTTTAATATCGAGGTACTAGGTAATGGGCGATGAAGAGTGTAGTCGCAATTATTTAATCACGATCTTCTTCATCATTGTTTGCAGTTCTTGATAGTGAAGCTGTAATTAATAACACTAGCACCGGACCTCATATTATTCAAAAATCATGCGAATATTCATGATTTCATATGGAAAGTAGAATGTTGATTAATTCTAGGAAGCGGCTTAGATCATTTCTCTGATTTCTTATTCCCTTTTCTGATATTATTTTTTTTTAATGTATAATACTGGCCTTTGAGATCCTTTTAATTAAATAATTTAAAAAATACTAAAATATTTATTATATAAAAAAAAAACGGAATGATTCAAATTAGGAGCAAAAGCATCGAGCTAAAAAACAAGAGTAGAGATGCACGCCATTCTCAATATGTCTCCATTAAATAGGCTTTTCGACTATCAGGAAAATATTTTTCTTTCAACTTTCAGAAACAGTCTGATAAAAGAAATAAATGAAAAGTATATTAATAAAACAAGCTTTGCTTTCCATCATAGAGTTCCAGAAGAAATCTCCCGGATCCACATTCAGACCCTTGTCATCATTTGTAATAGAAAGTACTCAAGACCACAAAGGAAACGAGCCCAAACTCGACTATCTTAGAACTTTCCATAACGGAGTTCCCGTGACAATCTCCCGGCTCCATCTTCAGATCCTCGTCATTATGTGTAATGGAAAGTACCCACAATAACAAAACATATGACCTTAAATTCGACTGTCCTTCCATTTGCCATCAGGGAGTTCCAGTCCCTGCATCCTGTCCCTATCGTCGAATCAGTTCGATGGTACCATAATATTGCAATGTATTTTTTTTTTAATTTGTTGTGTGGGGCTTTTCTAAGGTCTTTATGAGCCTTGTAACACTGCGACCATTGCTGATCTATTGTGTTCGCCACCTACTATAGTTCTTCGCTAAGCCTCGTGTCATTTAAGAACCGCAACAGGCTTTTGGCGCCAGATTGTTTTACCTCCTCAGGTTGGAGGTAATGACCACCCAAGTGGATGTATCTTTTACGCATCAGCGGGCCACACTCGCACATGAGGTGCAGAGGAGTTTCCTCTGCCCCTTGGTAGAACCTGCACATTTTTGTGTCTCGGAGCTTGATGTTGTACATGTGTTTGTTGAGGCCACAACGCCCCGTGAGCGCCCTCACCAGTATGCGTAGATTGTTCCTATTTAGCGATAAGGCCTCACGGGCCGTCTTAGGGTCGTAGGCCTTAATTAGCGCTTTGGAATGATTCAACCCTGGAGTGTTGTTCCAGTGGTTGACGAATTGTTCTAAACATATTTGTTTAAGAATTAGGTTTGCAAGGCTTTATGGTATGCCACAGCAAGGTTCAGGGCCGTATAACGTTCCCTTTGCTCCCGTCTTAGCAAGTTCGTCGGCTTTTTCATTTTCCTCGATTCCTGCATGGCCGGGAACCCATCTTAGAATTACCCTGTTCTTTTCGCCCAGGGAATTCAGTAGTGATACGCAGTTTTGCAATAGCTTTGAATTAATGGTATTCGAGGCTAGTGCCATAAGAGCTGCCTTGCTATCCGAGTGGATATAGATACGGTGGTTGGTGTAGTTCTTATGGAGGTTGATATCCGCACATTCAATAATGGCGTATACCTCCGCTTCGGATATGAAGGCGTATTTCCCCAAGTTTACACTTCTTTCAAAGTTTGGTCGCTCTCCATATATACCGCAGCCTTCGTCCAGTCCCGATTTGGACCCATCAGTATACCATTTAAGGCTACCGGCCTCCCAGTGCAGTTGGCTTTTTAGCCAGACGTCTCTGGGCGGCAGTTCCACTGTAAATTATTGCATTGTAACCGAACTTACATAAGTATGCCCAACTTCAGCTCAATCGAATACCAGGAAGTGGTTGGAAAACGGTTTGCAAATTTTGAAACGGACAACTTACATACAAACATTGCAAATTCAAATAAAACTTGTAAAAAATGAAGGGGAACATGCCCATCCCTTATTTCTTAGCTCAATGTTGAAACTTTTGGCATCTATCTCCGTTATATAAAAATCATATTTTGTATTCAGATTATCATATACACACGAATACGATTACATTTTACTTCCGATACATTTCACCGGTCCCTTTATACTGACCAGTTGGAAAAATATTTCCTTTTATTATTTATTTACAATTTATTACATAAAAAAAAGTATTTTTGGACATCTTCGCACGTTAAAAATATGCAAGCGATATTATTAAGTAAATTAAAGTCTTGTTCATAAGCCAGTGTTGAATAAAGCGGCGGGTAAACTAGTATAGAGCTGTTCGTTTACTACTTAAGTTAAGACTTAACCCCTCGAGCCTCAGAGGGACCGATCGGACTCAAACGTAAAAGCACAGTTGCGGCTCATTGTGACCGATCGGACTCTAAAGTTAGTATTCTAAAGTTCTAATACGCAACAATTCTAAAGTGCAACAACGGTTCGGGAGAAATTAAAATTTTGGTCGGCCGCCATAATAAATCTAAAATTTCCATAATTATACATAGTCTTTCAAAGACATGCGCTCGCGAAATCTTGCGGATCGAGAGGTTAAGTAATAAATAGACAGCCCCCATTTCTACAATCTATTAATTCATTTATTTTTAGTGATATACATATCGGAAAATACTATGGTCCATATAAAATCGAAGATTATCGCGGTTGTTTGACATTATAAATAGGATAGAAAACGAATTTACCGCGTGAAATTTGTAGGACCCGACCCAAAATATAGCTCGATTTTTGAGGCCTGTAAAGGATGTAATACCACTGCAAACCCCGGGTGTGTATAAAGTCAAATGCAGCTGCGGTCTAGCCTACGTTGGACAAACGAAACGGCCCATAGCCACGCGACTGACAGAACACATCAAAGCTGTTAAAAACGTTCAGCGAGAAAAATCGGCGATCTGCGAACATATATTGGATAGCGGAAGTAACCACTGGATGCAGTTTCAAAATCCCATTGTTCTATCCAAGGAACAATTCTACTTTCCTCGCATGATCCGGGAAGCCATTGAAATAAGAAGAACTCCAAACTTCAATAGAGATGACGGCTACAAACTCTCTTCTACGTGGAACCCTCTTCTTAAAATGTTCCCGCCGCCGAACGCCGAACGCAAAGACGTAAAACAGGATACAGTGAGCGTTGTGTGCAAGACGGATTTTAAAAATTCCCGCGCTCCGAGCCCGGCCCCCCACCACCGTTATAACCTACGCAGTGGCGGCAGCGGTTTGCGGCCTACCCGCAAAACAACGGACTAACAGCTCTTCAGTCTACCCTAGACAACGGCGGCTGCAACGTCACCGAAACGTCGGGTCCTACAAATTTCACGCGGTAAATTCGTTTTCTATCCTATTTATAATACTATGGTCCAGTTAAAATAGCTATTTCACTTTGCATTTTACCTCAGGCAGTTATCATTTTTGACAGGGTTTTAAAGTTTGTGCTTCTGAATAATACTGTCGAACAAGTGAATAAATAAAATAAAATACAAACGGAGCTGCCATGGAATTCACCGACCAAAAATCGGGCCCATCATATATAATTATTACACTTCTGGGAAGTGAACGGTGGATTCCGGACTAACGACCGGCTGTGGTAGGTTTAGGACAGCTGTCTTGCTACATGTGAGCGTTCACCTTACCACCCATTCACTCCCCCTTCGAACCCATACAATTTGAGATGCGGAAATCGCGGTTTTAGATAATTTTTCAAAGGAGTTGATTATTTTCCTGGAACCTTTCCTTGTACAAAAACTACAAATGCAAGCCGGATGCTAAGAGGTCGAAACTGTATAACCCTGTCACAAATCAAAACTACCCTACCTTTTGCAAAGCAAACCTTTTTTCTTTGCTATTTTGACCGATCTACTAGTCAATCTAGCAGTATCGCATGTTCGCAACCAGAAGCTTTATGCATAATTATTTCTCACAAAGTAAAAAACGGCAGGTGCAAACGACGACTTAAATGCAGATTTAAAAATATAAATAAAAATATTACCCAGTGTAAAATTTTAAAATTACTTAAAAATGTGAATATCAATCCGTCAGGTCGGCGTATATTGGACGAGGTTGAACCATTAGTCGCTTGACTTCCAGGAAATAATAAAATTTCATTTCAGAGTGTAACGCAATGCTATTAATCTAGGATCTCACCATAAATTGCTATGTACATCTGTTATTCTAATGTAATACAGGGTGTCTCAGAACGGTCCAACTATTTTATGAGTGAACGAGACGCAAAAGAAGCGGAGTGGAGATGAGTGAGGGTAGCACTAGCAAGATCTGTTCTTACATTTTAGTTGCCGCCATGCCTTAGACGGGAGAGCCACGCTCATTTTGCGTGCGCGCGTATTTCGAGAACAACCGATTGCTCATTCGCGTTCGTCGGCTATTTTGACTTCATTATGGATTGCGCAAGATTGGAGAAACCCCTAGTAATGCCACTATCCTCGCATGGATCCAGGCATTCAACGCTACTAGAAACACACTAGGCGATATTCATCATGGTCGTCCAAGAACAGCGAGAATCCCTGGAAACATCGAGTTGGTTGCGAATTCTGTAAGTCGACAGCCTCGTGTTAGCATCAGGAAGCGCGAATCACATTTTTTTTGGTCCAAGACTTACAGAAAGTAGGCACTACAATTGCCTCTCGTGGTTCCAACAAGATGGGGCCACGGCACATACCACGAACAACTCGCTAGCAGCACTGCAAGAGTTGTTTCCCGGGAAAGTGATTTCTCGACGGGGTGCCATTGAGTGGCCACCACGGAGCCCTGATTTAACCTCACTTGATTTTTTCTTGTGGGGTTATCTTAAGAGTGTTGTCTACAAGAACAATCCACAAAGTTTGGAAGATTTAAGAAGAAATATTAAAGAAAAAATCAGATTGATTTCTTAGCAAATTCTTCGAAATGTCTTCGATAATGTCCGCAAAAGGTTTGAAGAGTGTCGCCAAACAAACGGTCGTCACTTAGCTAATGTGATATTTAAAAAGTAAAATTTCCTTCTTTGTTTACATTTTGGTGTCAATAAATAATTAATTACAATAAGCATTTTTTTATTATTAGTGTTCGAAATAGTTGGATCGTTCTGAGACACCCTGTACTATTTTAGAAGGGATATTGAGCTCTTATTGCAATAGAATTCGCAAAGAGCTTCTTGAGCCAAAATTGTACATACGGTCGATATCCCTAGTTTTTGGAAGTGTTTACGACTTGACTGCCATGAATCCACTATTGCACGTATGGCTCTTTTCTGCAGAGTGAATAACACTGTCGATGAGCGCTGCAATACCCCATAGAAGAATACCATAGCGTAGATGTGATTCAACCGGAACATACTAGGCTGATATCACCTCAGGTCTATCCATACAACTCCTGATGCGTGTTAGTTAGTTAGTTAGTTATACTGGGCGTTCCTCCGCAAGTCGACATCCAGTGTGCCTATTTTGCGTGTAACGGGGGTAGCGCTATTCCACCCACCCCAGCTCCTCGACGAAAGCCAGCAGGGCTTTCAGGTTTCCTGCCGCCTCGCGCAGGGTGCCTGGGGTCCCAAGGTGTTTTGTCCTGTATACTTCTACCTGTTTACAATCTAGCAGAATGTGTTTTGTGGTTTCTTCCGCCTCCATGCATGCTCTGCACGTAGGGCTATTCGTTCCGCCCATGTTGAAGAGGTGTTTGTTTAGTGTGTTGTGTCCTGTTATCAGTCCCACTAGTTTGCGTAGTTGGGGCCTTTTTGTCCTTAGAAGTGTTTTGGTAAGTTTGTGGTTGTATTCCACTACTATTTCTTTGGTTTGTCTGCAGGTGTCTATCTCTTTCCAGTGTGTTTGATGTAGTTGTTTGTAGTGGTTGTCGAGTTGGTTGTTTATGTGCGAGTAGGGTAGGGGCACGATAGGTTCGGGTCCGTATGCCGGTGTGTCTGAGCCCTTACGGGCTAGTTCATCCGCAGCATCGTTTCCTCTTGAGTTACTGTGTCCCTTGATCCATTTCAGTGTCACCTTATTGCCTTTTCCGCATACCTCGAGGAGGCTTTGGTGGCATTCGTATATGAGCCCAGATGTAAATCTATCGCTTCCCAGTGCCTGTAGCACTGACCTGCTGTCCGATAGAATACATATGTTTTCGTGTTTTAGCTGCCGCTGTTTCACTGCGTTGCAAGCTTCTATTATTCCCATACATTCTGCTTGGAATACTGTGTTGTGTGCTCCGAGTGGTTTGGAGATGTATATATGTATCCTGATGCGTGATATGTTTAGTTATATAAACCGTCTTAATTAATTTTTCAAGTAAAAAAAGAGCACCTAACATAAAACTTAATTTCCCTATAGAAAAAGTAGAGTCTACTAGATTCCTAGGTATTTATATAGATGAGAATATGTCTTGGAAAGTACACAAGGACAGGTTAAGGCCAAGCTATCTTCCGCCTGCTATGCTATATCTAAAATAAGAAACATTATGGAAGAAAAATAGGTTATTGGAGCATATTATGCATTGGCAGAATCTCACTTAAGATATGGTATATTTTTGTGGGGGTAATGTAACAAAAATTGAGAGAACGTAGTAGTATTTGGTGAAGGAATCGACAGCCCCTTCACAAATCGGGGTACCTGTTCAGGGCGGCAATTTGAGGCGAAAATTCAGGAGTTTTAAAAAACCTTGTTTCAATAAAGTAACTTTCTCGCGGTAAAGCGTTGGCTTCTTAGGGGCATGTGGCGGAGCTCGACGGTGGACTGTTTGGTCCTAAGACTTCTGTGTTCACCTCACGGGAGACAGAACGATCAAATTTCGTTAAAACTTCCTGAGGTGATGGGTTCGCCCGTTGTAGCCGACAGCTCTAGTTGGTTCACTAAAGTGCCTAGCATTCTGCAGTGATTTTGGAATACATCCTTAGTTAATTGTTGAATGCGTTTTCAGTGTGTGTATGTCTGATGTCTCCACCAGGGAAATTCCCATCGAACATAGCAGAGGTTGTGCTAGTCATACTTCAATCTCTCAAATTTTGGAGTTAATAGGCCCTTGCTGAGTTGGCCACGAAGACCCATTCTGTTCAGGGTTGGTCACACTCACGGGTCAACACCCATCCGACGGCCTCCACGCAAGAAGTGCGAGTCTAAGTAGGACTCTGGCCTTACGGTTAGTTTCCCCTAGGAATCAACCTTCTGGCATAAGCCAATCGATTGCGCATTCCGACTAACAGTCAGGGGAGTCTGGAAGCAGTACTGTTTCCTATAGAGCGGGGGTGGTTACGGACCTTACGGCGACTGCTCTTGAAACGACCATCGGCTACCCGATCCTGGGTGAACAGCCGGGCAAAGAATGCTGTGATCCGCGATAGATTCGGTATACACCGTTTCACCGCTTCGTAAGGGAGAGGACCGCGCAAGCGACCTCGAACTCGTAACCAATCGAGAGACTGGAGTAATCTGGTCGCAATTGGAAGTAAGGGCGTGAGTGTAAGCCCGCTGGGTAACACTGCTGGCGGTTAAGACGTTGGCTTCTTACGGGTTTGTGGCGGAGCTAGACGGTGGACTGTTTAGTCCAAGTCTTCTGCGCTCACTCCAGGGAGATAGAACGACCAATCGTTAAAACTTCCTGAGGTGACGGGCTCGCCCGCTGTGGCCGACAACCCTAGTTGTTAAATTTTGGTTGGATTATCTCTTAGACAAGCGACACAAATAATATTTAAAGACCGCCATATATTAATTAAATAGTAAGTTCTTTAAAAGCGCTGACGCTTGTAATGCGTGACTTGTTCGAAATTCAAATTTTGAAGATTCAGGACGACCTGTGTTTGCAATTTGATTTTTAATTTAAATGAGATGACGCGCATTCGAAATTCAAATTTCCACTGCCTTGTGTCTCATGTTAACCTCTCCGTTGCATCGCGACCCGCAAGGGTTTCGTGTGTAGTACGCTTAAATTGCATCGCGACCGTCGGGTTTCATGTCGCGCTCACTGCCAGAATTCGATTTAAAAATCGGAACGAGACGCATACCTTTCGTTTGGTACGTTAGGTGTATAGAAAAAGATACATTTTCGCATGATAATCGATTACAGAGCGCGTGCTCCAAATTTCAGTATATATGAGTGAGAGTTTCAATATATAGCTGAGTGCATCCAACTATCGTCCCATTAGCCTCACCAGCATCACCTGTAAGGTGATGAAACAAATCATCGTCAAAGAACTGCGACTTTTTCTGTCCCAGCAGAACATCATCAATGAGGAACAATCCGGATTTGTCCCAGGTCGATCTGTCGTAACGAATCTCATTCAATGTCTCAATGAGTGGACTTCAAGCTGGGATAAGGGAGACCCTGTGGACGTAATATATTTGGATTACGAGAAGGCCTTTGACAGAGTCCCTATAAACCGCCTCCTACTTAAGCTTGAGCATCTGGGGGTGAGAGGAAGTGTTTTGAGATGGATTACAGAATTTCTTACTAATCGCACTTTTCAAGTAAGAGTGGAAGCGGCCTTATCGGACTCATATGATGTCCTCATTGGTGTACCGCAGGGATCGGTTTTGGGACCAGTGTTATTCATTCTATACCTGACAGACCTACGAGCTAGTATATCATCAAGCATGAGTCTATACGCAGACGATACGAAGATATATGCAAATCCACTACTCCAAAGCATACAGAATGACCTCAACAAACTCAGCGTTTGGACATCGGAATGGCTCCTAACTCTTAATGCTGAAAAATGTGTTGTTCTTCATCTCGGTAAAAAGAACCCTAAGAAGCCATACTTTCTAGAAAACACCCGTCTTAGTGCTGTGAAATCACAAAGGGATCTTGGCGTAATAGTCACCGAAGACCTAAAATGGGGAGAAAACGTGACTACATTGGTAAAGAAAGCAAACTCTCTATTGTTTCTAATTCAAAAAGCTTTTCACCATATCACAGAGGAACTGATGATGAAAATCTACAAGTCATTTGTAAGACCCAGTTTGGAACACGCCTATCAGATCTGGAATCCATACTTTAGGAAGGATATCGATCTTCTAGAGAAGGTCCAGCGAAGAGCGACTAAATTGCCTTTTAACTTGAAGCATCTAACATACGAGAAAAGATTGTCGGCTCTCGGTTTGACCACTTTGGAGCAACGGAGGGCACGGGGGTGACTTAATCGAGACATATAAGATCCTGACTGCATCGTATGACGTTCCTGGGTTGCAGACTATCTACACCATGAGCACTAACACACATCTGCGTGGGCATCGTCTGAAACTCCAGCGTGAATCATTCCATTCAAATCCCAAGAAAGATTTCCTCAGCAGTAGAGTGGTAAACGAATGGAATGCTCTCCCAAGTGAAGTGATCAATGCCAAAAGTGTCAATGACTTTAAAATTAAACTGGACTTATTCAACAGAAATTGTAATGCAAGCACGGACTCAGGCGCATCAGCTTAAGCTGCCTGCCTGTTAATATATAATAATAATAATAATAATATAATCGCCATTTTACGTCTGTCATTTTTCGACGCCCGCACGGCTTTCACGGAAAGAGTTATTTTGGTGTTTTCTGGTGCGAATTTTCCAAGGAAAGTGAGTAATTTCCTTTCTAAAAGAATTTGTGAATCAGCATTAGTGATTTGGTGTATCATATGTGCATTTTTTCACGTTTTTTGACTATCTAAAGTGTTTATCAAAAATTTCACTGAGAACACGATGTTAGAATTTTTGGTATATTTAATTGTTTTACAAGATAAGGTTTCAATCTCCTATATTGGAAATTTCAATGCGATCATTTCACTGTTTTTCTTTTTATGATCCGTATAGTGGTTTATGACTTATGGTCGTTTTTCTCAAGGCCGTCGATTTCACTCGTGATTTCGTAATTTGAAACGGTACGGGGCAGTTTTAACCTCGCGACTCGAGGGGTTAATAGGAATTTTCGCAAGATGCTCTTATGTCTTTATTTATGAAATAATTATTCAGATGAAATATGTCTACTTGCCGGGAAAGCCTTGGGGTGACACAACCGATTTCTATTTATTGTATACCACAAATTATGATGCATATAATATAAAATAGCCTTTCATTAAAATAACAGATGAAGCGTAAAACACGCGGTGAGATCTTGTGCTATTTATTATATAGTGATACTGTCCCCTACGTCCTCGATTCGTCGTACTGGCGGACTTTTTCTGGTATCGCAGCCGTTTCAACAGGAACTCTTTCGATCAATTCGTCTATGCTGTTCACGTAGCTCAGCTTTTGGGAGAATTTTGTACTGGAAGAAAAAAATACATAATAATAATGCTGCTTTTACGATTCTGGTGAGCGGTGGATTCCGGACTAATGACCGGCTGTGGTAGGTTTAGGACAGCTGTCTTGCCACTCGTGAGCATTCACCTTACCGCCCATTCACTCCCCCTTCGAAGCCATAGAATTTGAGATGTGCAAATCGCGGTTTTAGATATTTTTTCTAGGAAAGAGTTGCCACTGGTCACTTTTCTATATGTCGATTTGCGTATACCACTGTAGTCTATTAAATCTTATAATTTATAAATGCCCTGGGTGTTGTATCTGATGCCAAAGAAGGCGTTGTACTTAAGCAGGTATTAGGAGATTTCAGAACGTCGCGTCTGAGTCACTATTCATTATTAGCGAGACGTTCTTCGTAAATTGTCCGCTGTGTAATGCGGCTCGAGCTCGCTGCCAAGCCAGCAATCACGGCGTATAGGTACTTATTAGTGAAAGAGTTCGTACGATAAAAAGAAAATGTCGATAAAAATATTCCTAAATGACGATAATGACGAAGCAAAGGTTAAACGATCTTGCTTTGCTTAACATAGAAGCTATTTTTTTAAGGCAATTGGATTGCGAAGATTTAATTAATGATTTTGCTGCACTTAAGTGCAGACGGGTTTTGTAACACATTGTAAAACACTTATTAAATCTTGTATGAGAATAACCTTTAGTTATTTAAATAAATAAAACCTAACACCGTTTGAAATGTTTTATTTAAATGTGCAATTATCCCTGAATCCTCAAAAAAATACAAACTGGCAGCTATTCTATACACTTCTGGGAGGTGAAGGGTGGATTCCGGACTAACGACCGGCGGTGGTAGGTTTAGGACAGCTGTCTTGCCACATGTGAGCGTTCACCTTACCACCCATTCACTCCCCCTTCGAAGCCATAGAATTTGAGATGCAGAGATCGCGGTTTTAGATAATTTTTCTAGAAATGAGTTGATTATTTTTCTGGAAAGACCAAGATCTTTAAAGAGGTGAAACAGAGATTTAGCTGGCAGGCCACGAGCGCCAACTTCCACCGCATGAAGGTGAACAGTGAAGCCGTTCCGGGTGACGGCATTTGCGAGATAATGGTATTTATTTATTTTATTATTCAGTCCGTCCAAGCAACCACGAATGTTTATATTTGCGATACTATTAGTCAAAATTCGTGGCCCAACATCGAATTGTGTGGAGCATAGTCAGTTAGTTAGTCTGGGCTTTTTCCCGCACTTGGCCAAGTGCAGGAAATAGCCCAGGAAAACTAACTAACTAACTATGTGCTTGATGATATCAAGCAAGGTATTAGGTCAACTAGGTATGACAGCGCCCAATCGTCCGAGGCACGATGCATTTATAGAAGTTGAAACGTGAAAAACAATATGCAATGCGTTTTGGGAATCAGTTCGAAAGATTGTTCCGATGTTGAATCGGCAACAAAAATATGCTAATGACACTCTCTCGAAAGTTGTGAAAGATGGAACAGGAGGGATTTTCTTCTTGGAAGCTCCCGGTATAACTGGAAAAACTGTTTTGATCGCATTGATTTAAACAACGATGAATGAAATTGAATGAAATTAAATGAATGAAATCGCCCGCAGAATGAAATTGCACTTGCACTTGCTTCATCAGGAATTCAGCACTCAAGTTGCCATTGAATATTCAAATCAATGAAACTCCAACCTGCAACCTTTCGAGCTAATGGGCCCTTGCTGAGTTGGCCACGAAGACCCATTCTGTTTCAGGGTCGGTCACACTCACGGGTCAACACCCATCCGATGGCCTCCACGCATGGGGTGCGGAGCCTGGGTAGGACACTGGGTCAACCAGTCTCCCCTGGGAATCAATCCTCTGGCGCTCCTGGACGGTCTGCGCACCGAGCGGCGCAAGCCAATCGATTGTGCTCTCCGACTAACAATCGGGGAGTCTGGGAACTGTATTGTTTCCTATAGAGCGGGGGTAGTTGTCTACCTTACGGCGACTGCTCTTGAAATGACCATTGGCCATCCGATCCCGGTTCAGAGTCGGGCAAAGGACGCCTTGGTCCGCGATAGATTCGGTATACTCCGTTTCACCGCTTCGTAAGGGAGAGGACCGCGCAAGCGACCTCGAACTCGGAACCAATCGAGAGACCGGAGAAATCTGGTCACAATTGGTAGTTAGGGCGCGAGTGCCGCCCGCCAGGTAACATACCTGGCTACTCGCGGTAAGGCGTTGGACTCTAACGGGTTGTGGCGTAGCTAGACGTCGGATTTGTTATGTCCAAAGTCTTCTACGCTCACTGCACGGTCGATAGAACGATGAATCGTTAAAACGTCCTGCGGTGACGGGTTCGCCCGTTGTGGTTGACATCTCAATATGCAACCTTTCAAATAACTGTGCAATGGCCAAAGTTTTGAAGCAATGCAAATCGATCGTTGGGGGGTTGAGGGGACAGGAGTTGGGGGGGTTGGGGGAGGATTAGGGGCTGGAGTTTGTGACAGGAGAACATCTGTCGGGTCAGCTAGTAATTATTAACTTATTGGAATAATATAAAAAATACTACCTTATAAAAGGCCGTGACATCCAAACAATAGACTTCAACCAGAAAGTGGGATGAACCAGGTACAAATGCTTCAGACTTTTCCGTAATCTGTAAATAAATATTCGATCAGTAAAACCAGTTCAAATGAAATCGAAGACTATCTTGGTTTTTCGACATTATAAATGGGACGTTTCGGGGATGCTTCAATTGCGGTTTTCCAGTGTAGACTGCAGTGCTGTCAATCATCATCAGCTGATCCGCGCATGATCCAGGAAGATTTTACTTTCCCCGTATGACCCAGAAAGCCATTTAAATAAGAAGAGACCTGAACTTGTTTGTTTGTTTCTACTCTTTATTGTGAAATTTCGCAATAGGTTGGTTTATAGTAGTTAGTTAGTTAGTTAGTTGTACTGGGCGTTCCTCCGCAAGTCGACATCTAGTGTGCCTATTTTGCGTGTAACGGGGGTAGCGCTATTCCACCCACCCCAGCTCCTCGACGAAAGCCAGCAGGGCTTTCAGGTTTCCTGCTGCCTCGCGCAGGGTGCCTGGAGTCCCAAGGTGTTTTGTCCTGTATACTTCTACCTGTTTACAATCTAGCAGAATGTGTTTTGTGGTTTCTTCCGCCTCCATGCATGCTCTGCACATAGGGCTATTCGTTCCGCCCATTTTGAAGAGGTGTTTGTTTAGTGTGTTGTGTCCTGTTATCAGTCCCACTAGTTTGCGTAGTTGGGGCCTTTTTGTCCTTAGAAGTGTTTTGGTAAGTTTGTGGTTGTATTCCACTACTATTTCTTTGGTTTGTCTGCAGGTGTCTATCTCTTTCCAGTGTGTTTGATGTAGTTGTTTGTAGTGGTTGTCGAGTTGGTTGTTTATGTGCGAGTAGGGTAGGGGCACGATAGGTTCGGGTCCGTATGCCGGTGTGTCTGAGCCCTTACGGGCTAGTTCATCCGCAGCATCGTTTCCTCTTTGGTTTATAGTAATATGACAATCTTTTAAAACCAACCCTACTATAGTGTTTATATGTATGTGTGCGTGTAGCATATGTGTACGTGTGTGTCTCATTATTGCATTTCATCGACAGAGTCGAAAATGCAATTCTGTTAAATCGATCCCAACGGAAAATGGTGACCCAGCCGAGAATCGAACCCGGGACCTTACAATGTAAGATCAGGCGACCTAACCAATACTCCACCCGTGCGGTGTGAACTTCAATGGAGACGACTGTTTTTAACTCTCTATTGCGTGGAACCCTCTTCTTAGAATGTTCTCAATGCCTATCACCGAGAGCAAGAACGTAACACAAGATACAGTGAGTGTTGTGTTGTGTGCACGGTGGATTTTCAAAATTCGCAAGCGCCAAACTCCAACGTTATAATTTGCAAAGCAACAGCAGCAATTTGTTACCTATCCTTAGAACATCGGATGACGATTGACAGCACTTCAGTCTACCTTGAAGAGCGGCAGTTGCAACATTGCCGAAACGTAATTAAACTAAAAAAATAAAAAGGAAGGGAAACTAAAAATTAGTAATAAAAATTCGATTGACTGGAATATGTTATTATCCTTTAAATAGCGATAACTAAGGTCATTATAATATGAATTATAAAAACCTGTCGTTTTTAACGTTATTATGATGAGCTCGTGTTTCAAAATATAGTTATTCGAAGCATTTTTTTTTTTTGGAAATGAAAAAATTGACGAACTTGCTAAGACGGGAGCAAAGAGAACGTTATACGGCACTGAACCTTGCTGTGGCGTATGTAATGATCTGAAAATCATCACATGATCGCTTAGCAGCTCTAATCTAAACGCAAAATAGATTATTCGAAATTTTAAAATTAAATTGTACTTAAAAAATGATCATAGTGACATCTAGCGATTTAATTAGGAACTAAAACGGACAGATGAAGAATGTCACTTGCTAAACTATAGAGCGCAGTGTCAACGTTACATAAATAAAGGGTTTTGAATAGTTTTGAGAGTTAAGGACATCATTAGGGGTTTAAAAATAGACAATCAGGAATATTTGGCAAGAAATTAGCATATTTTGAGATTTTTACGAAAAAATTGACGTAAAATTCAACAATTGACAAACAGACAATAGAAGCATGCTTATGGTCTTAAAAAGTCGACCGATTGGTTTTTCAAAGAAATATAAAAGGGGTTCATTAAATAGTAGGAATTATGGGAGAATTTAATGGCAATATTGATAAAGTCATTTGAAAAACATTTAATTTATTATTAAGAGAAATTGGAAAACATAATCGACATCGATGGAAGAAGCCGAATTAATGAAATTAAAAGAATTTTTCACCAAATAATTGCCAGTCAAAATAAAATTTAATTGTTAAAATGAGGAAATTTAGAAACACTTAATTAAAATAGAGGAATTACTAGATAAAAATACTATAAATAAATAAAATTGAAATAAAATAGTTATATTATTTCGCTTTCAAATGCGAAAGCGGAAACGACGCGAAAGAAAGGCGGCAAGGTCAGGTCAAAGTATGAAGATTTCCCGCCGAATATGAAACATCAATTTCTCATAATACGTAAATTAAATACTTAAAATCATGTGTAGAAGTAGAAGCACGAATTATCGTTAAGAAATTCGCTTGTTAGCAATGTAGCAGAGCATTAATTAACGAAAAAATAGATAAATCAGATCGTTTTGTGATTGATTAGTCAATAGTTGTGGGTTAAATTATTAAAAAAAGGTCATATCGATAGGGGTGTTATAAAAGGGATGGACGTGTTGCTTCCGGCATCCATTAAGAAATTTTAGTTGCACGCACTAAAGCTGCGAAAGTTTGGGAAAGAAAAGTATATCTTGGGGCTCAGATGTGAGGATAAAACAGTTTAAAATAAGGGCACTGAGATGCTGTGAAGCATCTTAGTGCCCAGTTCATTTAAATTCGTATAAAGTGTGCAGATCGTACATCACAGAAACGCTTTATCGCACTCGTCATTGAGGCGCTTTTTACAAAGACACTAAAACGAACAAATAATTGAAAATCCAGTGCTAAAAATGTGAATCGAGAGAGCTACGCGAGTTGGCATGTAAAAATCCAACATTTCAAATAAAATAGAAGTACGAGATTTCGTCGGGTTGCAATACGAAAATTATATCAAAGATGGCGGACGAGGCAAAGTCAGATTAATATATCACAACATTGCGAGCGTTCTTCGGAGGTGCATAACATAGCGGTGAAATACAATTAACATTGACGAGAACGCAGTAACGGCTTGGAATTGCAGTACGATAGCGAAGAGGTTGGGGTTTCTAAAAAGGCATTCGTCGTGGTATGGCAGATTTCTAGGAATGCAACAACACATCGAAGATTGACATTTAGTTATAAGTGCATAATTGTGCAATGCAGCTGTAAATACGGGAAGTATAGCCGAGAGTCATTGTCGGCAAAGATGTACTAAAAATATGTAAGTTTATTTTGCCGAAGCTGGCGTTATTTAATTATTTGGGCCGAAGCTAGCAACCAATATTGTCATTGTTGTATATTTTTTTTGGGGTTATAAATATTAGAGTTTGTGGGGTTTGTTGAGAATTATTAGAAATGATAAGTAGTAGTAACGTAAATGCGTGATTTCTACATATTTGCACGTTAACTAAAAATGAGGCATTTAACATCGATTGATATAAATAGTCGTTGATAGTTCTACGAGGTAAACCTCTAGTCAGACTATTATTTAATTTGGAAGAGAGTTAGCCTTTGCTAACTCCATTGATTTAGACATCAGCCATTATATAAATGTGCTTTTAATTTGGAAACTAGTTAAGGAAACATTCGAATTATACTGAATGTTAGAATAAAATTAAAGATAAGGAAAATTGTAGATTATATTAAGGTTTTTTTGTTTTGACTGATCGATGGGGTTTCACGGATAACGGGGAGGGAATAGTATTAATAGAAATAATAGAACGAAAACCATATGGACATTCAGTGGACTGAATGGTAACCAGGTCGTAGTTTATATCGGGCATTAGCGACTGCGGTCATTTAAATTCATTATATCACTGGAACGCCATCGACTAGTTGACAGTATGTTAGTTATAAGTAATTTTATTGTTGTATGTAACATTACGATTCATGTTTCAATATAATTTGACATTGAACATGTTTAAGTAAATAAGGGATTAGAATCTAATTGTCGAATTTCACGGCGGAGATTTAAACTCATGCATTATCATTATTAATATTATTTTATTAACAATCGACTGAACGCAGCCATTGTTGTCATCGACAAATGATCGATCGAAATAACTCAAGAAGAAATTGTAAATATTTGTGGTGAATTAGGCGCTCATTATAATAAATATAATTCACGATAGTAGTACTTAAACTAAATAGAAGAATTTATAAATTTAATTGTTAATATATGCATTTGGGTTAATATATGGATTATTAATTGGAGAAGATTTGTTTCATTGAGGAAGTAAATACAGAGGGAAATTATTAGACAAGGTGTTGGAAGCCTATCCCACTGGAAGGTAATATTATCACTGTCGCTGATATGGTAGTGAAGTAAGTGGATCAAAAGTATAACTTACAATTGTGGAAATAAAATATAAACATCTTCTCTGCAAATGACATATAAATCATAGATAAAGTTACAAATAGTATATTAAGGAAAAGTCCTTTGTGACACGTACCAAAAAGCCTTGCAAACCTAATGCTCAAACAAATGTCTTTAGAACAATTCGTCAACCACTGGAACAACCCGCTAGGGTTGAATCATTCCAATAATAAATACAAACGGAGCTGCCATGGAATTCACCGACCGGAGTCGGGCCCATCATAATACTATTTTTTACACTTCTGGGGGGTGAGCAGTGGATTCCGGACTTACGAACCGGCTGTGGTAGGTTTAGGACAGCTGTCTTGCCACATGTGAGCGTTCACCTTGCCACCCATTCACTCCCCCTTCGAAGCCAATTAAGGCTAATTAAGGCTTACGACCGTAAGACGGCCTGTGAGGCCTTATTGCTAAACAGGAACAATCTACGCATACTGGTGAGGGCGCTCACAGGGCATTGTGGCCTGAACAAACACATGTTCAACCTCAAGCTCCGAGATACAAAAATGTGCAGGCTCTGCCAAGGAGCAGAGGAAACTCCCCAGCACCTCATGTGCGAGTGTGGCCCGCTGATGCGTAAAAGATACACCTACTTGGGTGGTCATTACCTCTAACCTGAGGAGGCAAAACAATCTGGCGCTAAAAGCCTGTTGCGGTTCTTAAATGACACGAGGCTTAGCGCAGAACTATAGTAGGTGGCGAACACAATAGATCAGCAATGGTCGCAGTGTTACAAGGCTCATAAAGACCTTAAAAAAGCCCCACTCAACAAATAAAAAAAAAAACATTTTTTTTGATTTAAGATAAAATATTAAAAATTTCATTTTGCTTCTTTACCTTCTATCGATAAGTTGGTAGCATTTTCGCATCCAGTGAAACGTAGGCATTCTGCACCTTGATGCTGAACCGTGTAAGTAAACCAAGACGTAGTCGTCCGTCACTAGCCTTTCTAGCGTCCATAGCACGTACCTAGAAAAAAATAGCACTTGAAATACATTAGCACTAACACTCAACTGTGGCATTATCTATACTATCTATACTAATATTATAAAGAGGTAACGTTTGTGAGGTTGTAGGAAATAATCTCTGGATCTACTAAACCGATTTTGAAAATTCTTTTAGCAATAGAAAGCCACGTTATTTGTGAGTGTCATAGGCTATATGTTAATCCGAAAAATGAAAATACTTTTTCGTGGTAGTCCGATTTGCAAAGGCGGAGAAAAAACGGTCGAACGAAAACGTTTCTAACTAACGCTGCCTTAACGATGAGAGATATATGATTAAGTTCTAGAGAAAAGTTGTAGAGCTTGTTAATGCCTACAAAAAGTCAGCGACAGCATATGTCTAACTTTTATATTTAAGTCACAAAAAGTAGTTTTTTATATTACAAAAATAATTTAAATCGTTAGGTCATGTTTATTGGTCATATTATCAACAATTATGAATTCATATCGAAATAAGTAAATTTATCGTCTCAATTGTTTAAAACAAAAGACTTTTCCCTTTTACTGCATATAATTTCCCTTTTACTGCATAAATGGTTAAAGAGATAAGACACTCACAAATAAGACAC
This sequence comes from Micropterix aruncella, assembly GCA_944548615.1. Taxonomy (NCBI): domain Eukaryota; kingdom Metazoa; phylum Arthropoda; class Insecta; order Lepidoptera; family Micropterigidae; genus Micropterix; species Micropterix aruncella. The sequence continues at coordinate 3,197,273 of OX155977.1, read as the reverse complement.
TCACAAGAACACTCACAAATAACGCAAATATAGTCAAATTGGCATGCAAATACATACATACATATGCAGTAAAAATATAACCCTTCTTTTGGCAGTCAGGAAATAATCATAGCACTCAGTACTAACCGAACCACACTCATAATAAAATATAAACTCACAAAAACAAATTATCCATAACATAGTTGTAGTCCACCCTGGTGGAATCTGGCAAGTAGCACGCGCTGAAGACGATGATCGCAGCGCCGGCGGATACGCCGCTGTCTTCGGAGGCTTCAGAGGGGCTCCTGGTGTAGCCCCCGTGTGACAGCACCCGCTTGTAAGGCTCGATGACTCGCATGTCGATACTCCTATGGCCGCCTGTCGGGAGGGTCACTTTGACCCAATCGCGGGAATCCCTTCTCTCTTCGTTTGCTGAGTATTCTGGGATCGCTTCGCTGGCGTCGCTACGGGTTTGCGAGTCTCTGTAAAGCAAAGACCTTGATCAAATTTTTAAGAGTCCACAACAGGGTTGATGAAGATAAATGCTGACAAATGTACAGTCCTTCACATCGGCAAGAGCAACCCCAAACACCAGTACTTTCTAGGGCCAGTTCCGTTACAAAGTGTTACGAAACAAAAAGACCTGGGCATAAGAATAGCACAGTATACCAGACAGTAGCTTCTCTTAGAACAAAATTGAAATCAAAGCGAATACGTCTAGAGTCGTAAGGGCTCGGATATGGTAGCCAGATGTTACGCTACTTGGCCTACACAGATATCCGAACGTTTGAAAATGTCGGCAGCCTTCACCTGCCCGTAATGCGTACCGTTCGCGTTCGTCGTAACAAACCCCTCTGCCCACATGCCTCGCACCCTCTTCCCGCATTGCCTCGTAGCTTGGGAGTTAATGGGCCCTTGCCGAGTTGGCCATGAAGACCCATTCTGTTCAGCGTCGGTAACACTCACGGGTCAACACCCATCCGACGGCCTCCACGCATGAAGTGCGAGCCTGGGTAGGACTCTGGCCTTAGTCAGTTTCCCCTGGGAATCAAACTTCTGGCGCTCCTGGACAGTCTGCGCACCGTGCCGCATAAGCCAATCGACTGCGCACTCTGACTAACATCTTGCGGTGTCGACTACAACGGGCGAGCCCGTCACCACAGGACGTTTTAACGATTAGTCGTTCTGTCGCCCTGCAGTGAACGTAGAAGACTTTGGACAGTACAATCCTACGTCCAGCTATGTCACAACCCGTGAGAGTCCAACGCCTTACCGCGAGTTAGCCAGGAATAAACCCGGCGGGCTCGAGATACTCGCGCCCTCACTTCCAATTGTGACCAGATTTCTCCGGTCTCTCGATTGGTCCCGAGTTCGAGGTCGCTTGCGCGGTCCTCTCCCTTATGTAACTCTGACTCTGACCCTGACTAACAGTCGGGGGAGTCTGGAAGCAGTACTGTTTCCTATAGAGCGGGGGTGGTTGCGGATCTTATGGCGACTGCTCTTGAAACGACCATCGGCCATCCGATCCTGGGTGAACAGCCGGGCAAAGGACGCTGTGGTCCGCGATAGATTCGGTATACACCGTTTCACCGCTTCGTAAGGGAGAGGACCGCTCAAGCGACCTCAAACTCGGAACCAATCGAGAGACCGGAGTAATCTGGTCACAATTGGAAGTAAGGGCGCGAGTGTCGGCCCGCCAGGTAACATTCCTGGCTATCTCGCGGTTAAGGCGTTGGCCTCTTACGGGCTTGTGACGTAGCTAGATGGTGGACTGTTTTGTCCCAAGTCTTCTACGTTCACTCCAGGGAGATAGAACGACTAATCGTTAAAACTTCGTGAGGTGACGGGCTCGCCCGTTGTAGTCGACAACCCAAGTTGCCTTGTAGCTCGAAAGTAAAGCTGCAGGGTGGTATACTGTGAGGATAGTGAGCGATCTGAAGTGGGGTGAGCATATTACACAGATCGTGAAAAAAGCAAACTCAATTATGTACCTCATCCGCAAGTCATTTACCTATATCACACCAGCCTTATTCGTGTCACTATACAAATCCCACATCAGACCAACACTAGAGTTTGGATCCCAGATATGGAATCCGTACTTTGGGAAAGATGAGGATCTCCTCGAGAAAGTCCAGCGCGGAGCGACCAAGATGCCAATGGGGTTCAAAAATCTGGAATATGCAGAACGACTCCGCAGATTGCAACTGCCCACACTCAAGGATCGTTGGATCAGGGGTGACCTCATTGGAACATATAAGATCCTCAACGGATGCTACAATTGCCCCAAATTGTCTTCTATCTTCAAGAGAAACTACAAGCATCATCTGCGAGGACACAACTTTAAGCTGGAGAAAACACGATTCCACATGAATGCCAGAAAATATTTCCTAACTAACCAAATTGTGGACCAGTGAAACACACAGTTTAACTGCTGAAGTGGTTTGTAACGGCCCTTAAGTATCGTTACATGCAATCAACAAATGCATTGATTTCCAGTGAAATACACTGACACAATTCAGCTATTATTCTACCTCGTCCAGGGATGAATCAGTTCGATGAAACAATACTTTGAATATTTTAAATTGCATCATTTCTCAGCCTATATAAACCGGCGAAAAAGCAACAAAAGTATCATTCCTCGAGTGATCACGTCCCCAAGATAGCGACGGCATACTCGGTACCTCTCTCACGAAGCGGGTCCGGCTTCTTGGTTACCTTTTCCTTCCTTTCCTTATCGAGGCTAGAAGCATCAGTCTGCAATCCCAGACTTGAGCCGTGCTCAGTACCAGATACTAGGAGCACAAGTACAATCCTTATCCATACACCCTCGTAACTTCAGTCGCGCACCAATACCCTCGCGTCAATACAACCTATTCGGGAAGCGTTACAAACTGGCAATATCTAACTTTCAATAATCACCTTCTGATATACTTAAAATCGACTTTTAATACGGAGATAACCCGCAAGTCTAGTGAGGGGTGGTCCCTCACAGGTTGAAGCGTAGTGTCAACATATTTGAAAATAGATTAGGCCCACATCTTAAGCTGGGCATTGACGGTCAGTTTTTCGCGTCAGTTGAACTGGCGTGCATCCAAAATTTGATCGTGAATGTCGAATCATCACTCCAGAGTTTTAACTGACGACGCGCCACGAATATTTTCCGTGGCTACCATAATCCAAAATGACCGTGAGTGCGCAATCGGCAATACAACGCGTCAGTTCGCTCTCAGCGCCCACGGTGATAGCGCGTGCTGTGTTTTTGTTTCACGGGAGCTAATGGGCCCATGATGAGGTGGCCACGAAGACCCATGTGTTCAGGGTCGGTCACACTCACGGGTCAACACCCATCCGATGGCCTCCACGCATGGGGTGCGAACCTGGGTAGGACACTGGGTCAACCAGTCTCCCCTGGGAATCAAACCTCTGGCGCTCCTGGACGGTCTGCGCACCGAGCGGCGCAAGCCAATCGACTGTGCTCTCCGACTAACAATCGGGGGAGTCTGGGAACTGTATTGTTTCCTATAGAGCGGGGGTGGTTGTCTACCTTACGGCGACTGCTCTTGAAATGACCATTGGCCATCCGATCCCGGTTCAGAGTCGGGCAAAGGACGCCTTGGTCCGCGATAGATTCGGTGCACACCGTTTCACCGCTTCGTAAGGGAGAGGACCTCGCAAGCGACCTCGAACTCGGAACCAATCGAGAGACCGGAGAAATCTGGTTACAATTGGAAGTGAGGGCGCGAGTATCTCGAGCCCGCCGGGTTTATTCCTGGCTCACTCGCGGTAAGGCGTTGGACTCTGGACGTAGGATTGGAGCTGGACATAGGATTGTACTGTCCAAAGTCTTCTACGTTTACTGCAGGGCGACAGAACGACTAATCGTTACAACGTCCTGTGGTGCCGGCTCGCCCGTTGTAGTCGACACCGCAAGATGTGTTTTTGTTTTGTCATGGCGGTGTCGTCGTCGTCATAATGGCGTCGTCATCATGGCGGTGTCGGACGTGTCATAATGATAGATTTCATCAAAAAATATAAAAATTCAGAATGTTTATGGAAAATAACTGACAAAAATAAAAAAATAACAGTATCGACAAAAAGCAGTAGAAGATTTTATTTAGATAAAATATTCCAATTTTATTTAGATATTATTTATAAAATTGAATTAGATATTATAGGTCAGATTTCATTCCCGATGCTAAGAAAAGAAGAGTGGCAGTGAATCTCTCATGAGGGTTTATAGCTTGTCTCATATTTTTATCTTGTTTAACAACACATATATATGGAGTTACAAGTTCTAGAATCTTGAAATATGTCGCGTCATCCATCCTTAAATAGTTTCGCCAGTCCCTCGGTTCTAACGATAACTCATTTAAGAAATTGATGTGCGTGAATTGACTCCTTTTTTTAAGTCATTCTTTCATCCATTGCTTTCTTTTTCGTTTTCTTGTGAGTATATGACAACAAACAGTAGCTGTAGTAATAAGGAATGTTTCTTCTTCGGAATCGGAATCCATTTTTATCCACGGACCGGGCCGGCCGAAAACTGAAGAGCCGGAGTGATGCCAGTGAATGGGGAAATCTAGTTGGCATAAAACCATTTGGAGTGACGCCACAGTTTTACGTCTAGACTGACGCGAAAAACTGACCGTCAATGCCCAGCTTTAATTACAATTATGCTGCCTGTTTGTAAAATAATATAATTACAATATAATTACATCGATGGTTACGGTTAGGTGGGTAAGTCAGTTAAACTTTCAAATCAAACACCCCGTAAGGGTTTTTTCAAATCTGGAAACAGGTGATAATTACTGGGTGCAAGATCCGGGGAATAAGATGGGTGTGGAAGCAATTCCCATCGTAAATTGTTCAAAACATCCTTCGTTTTTCTTCGATAAACGGACTCTTATGCAACTCTCCAGGCCGATTTTTGACAAGTGCCTTTCGCAGTTGTTCGGATAATAGATTCGAATAATATTCTGCGTTAATTGTAGTACCTTTCGCCAGATAATCCGTAAAAATAATCCCTTTGCAATCCCAGAATACAGTAAACTTTACCGTTTTAACATACAGAACTGCACGCGGCTTAAGTGGAGGCCCTTCGTAAGGTTTGTGCCATTCTTTGGATTGACTTTTGGTCTCAGGATTGAAATAAGGAATCCACGTTTCGTCAGTGGTTATTATTCGTTGCCAAAATTCATCACCGTAATGGGCTAAAAGCTTTTGAAGTTGACGACAAGTATCAGACCTATTGAGTTTCTGTTCTGGTCCCAACAGCCTTGGCACCCAGAGCGCCGAAACCTTGCTAACGCCCAAATAATCATGCAAGATGTCATGAACTTGTCGTGTACCTATCCATAGGCGCACGCTAATTTGACGAATAGTCTGTCCTCTTTCAGTAGGTCTTCGACGGCAGTAATGTTTCTTTCATTTACCGACAGGCTTGGACGCCCACTGCGTGGATCGTCTTCTAGTGATGTTCTACCAGTTTTAAAATGATCAATCCACCGATAAACAGTACTTTTGTATTCTGCAGACTCACCAAATACTCCTTGCAGACGCTGAATAATTTCTGATGTTTTCACACCTTCTTTCCACAAAAAGAAAATTATAGCTCTTTGAGATTTTGCCGCGTCTTCCATGGTTACAAAATCAGTGCTATGAAAACGTGTCTATATCAGTCGAACATCTAAATCAGACTAAACAATACTGCACTAGATAGCAGTGTTGCCAAGAGCCAAACTTAAATAGTTGCCGAAGTCTGCAGAAAAGATAGCCTAAAGTAGCCGATTTGAATAAAAAAACCGTTTTTGACGTGACAACGTCTTATAAATCGATGAAGCCTGCTGCACGCACGAAAAAACATGACTCATGCGGCGTTACATCGCTCTGAGGTGTTTCATTTATTTTATTTATTATTCAATATAAATGCTGCCATCCACCGGTTGCGACAAGAATTATTTACTAACCTCAGTCTAAAATAGTACGAATGAAAATCACTAGATTGATTTAAATTCTTGACATAATTTTATATGTATTCTTGATATACGGAATGTTATTACTGAAGGGACAATTTTCTTGTGGGTACAACGAAGTGCAACGAAGTAAGCAACTTTTATTTTTAAAAAAATAAAAAAGTATGAAAAGCTATCATTACGATGCGCTATCTAGCGGTTGGTAAAATGTCGCTGATATTGTTTATTTACGACGTATTACCTACCGCTAGATGGCGCAGCGTGCTCAAACGCATCTGAAACCGTTATTTAACAGTTTGAGATTTCAAACTTTCAAATTAATAAAAACAATAAACTTTAAACAATAAACAATTATACAATTATACTGCTATACAATAATACATTTACATGTTGTAGACAAATCGGTGAGTATAAAAGCATATATTTTTGGGTGTTTGTAATAAACAATATCAGAATCTTAACCCGTTGAGTATGAGTCAACCAAATCTGGTCGCGAAACAATTATCCGTTAGTATGAGTCGACCAAATCTGGTTTTTTCAAAAGCGCGTTTTTTTCACTTCTTTGATGTTCTCATATTTATTCATAATTATCTAATTGTTTTACAAAATGATATTTCAATATTCTATATTCGAAATTTCAATGCAATCATTGTGCAGTTGTTCTTTTTATGATTGGTGTAGTAGTTTCGTAGTTATAGTACTTTAAGTTCGATGTCGCCGAAAATCCTGCAAAAGAGACAGATGCATCCATGAAAATACCCATTTACTCCAAGAGTTAAATGAAACTGCTTCAAATGCAACCATTCCATCAGTATTTTCTTATGACATTGTCACGTTCAACTATCGTCAGTAAACCGACTTTACAGACAACTGATTTTTTGCCAATGAAAAGAATTGCAAGCCATAGATTTAAATAAAAGAATTGAAGTCATTCGAGACAATTACAGATACTTTAAAAAAATACCAAGCTTAGTATATAAACAAACAAACATTGGATGGAATAAGATTGTATGTGAAAATATAATAAAATTTCCTAGATAGGTACCAAGATTACCATTTTGTATAAAGCTACTGTATTTATGGACATTATATCACGAACCAAACATAAATATACAATGTAATATGACCATTTATCTATTACTAGCTGCGCCCAGCAGTTTAACCCGCGTGGTGATGGAAAATTGTGATAATGATGATAGAAAACCATATATGTTTATAAATTATAGCCTATGTCTTATTCTGATGTGTAAGGCTATATTATTGTAAAGTTTCATCAAAATCCATTCAGTAGTTTTTGCGTGAAAGAGTAACAAACATCCATACATACATACAAACTTTCGCGTTTATAATATTAGTAGGATAGTAGGATAGAATTTAAATTTCGAATGTCAATTTCTTAGATTTTTTTCCTACTTACTTGACAGTTATCGTTATATTTTAGATAATTCACACTATATCTTTATAAATTATAGCCTGTGTTATTCTGATGTGTAAGCTATATTATTGTAAAGTTTCATCAAAATCCATTCAGTAGTTTTTGCGTGAAAGAGTAACAAACATCCATACATACATATAAACTTTTGCGTTTATAATATTAGTAGGATAGTAGGAGAAAATTTAAATTTCGAATGTCAATTTCTTAGATTTTTTTCCTACTTACTTGACAGTTATCGTTATATTTTAGATAATTCACACTATATCTTTATAAATTATAGCCTGTGTTATTCTGATGTGTAAGCTATATTATTGTAAAGTTTCATCAAAATCCATTCAGTAGTTTTTGCGTGAAAGAGTAACAAACATCCATACATACATATAAACTTTTGGGTTTATAATATTAGTAGGATAGTAGGAGAGAATTTAAATTTCGAATGTCAATTTCTTAGATTTTTTTCCTACTTACTTGACAGCTATCGTTATATTTTAGATAATTCACACTATATCTTTATAAATTATAGCCTATGTCTTATTCTGATGTGTAAGGCTATATTATTGTAAAGTTTCATCAAAATCCATTCAGTAGTTTTTGCGTGAAAGAGTAACAAACATCCATACATACATATAAACTTTTGGGTTTATAATATTAGTAGGATAGTAGGAGAGAATTTAAATTTCGAATGTCAATTTCTTAGATTTTTTTCCTACTTACTTGACAGTTATCGTTATATTTTAGATAATTCACACTATATCTTTATAAATTATAGCCTATGTCTTATTCTGATGTGTAAGGCTATATTATTGTAAAGTTTCATCAAAATCCATTCAGTAGTTTTTGCGTGAAAGAGTAACAAACATCCATACATACATATAAACTTTTGGGTTTATAATATTAGTAGGATAGTAGGAGAGAATTTAAATTTCGAATGTCAATTTCTTAGATTTTTTTCCTACTTACTTGACAGTTATCGTTATATTTTAGATAATTCACACTATATCTTTATAAATTATAGCCTATGTCTTATTCTGATGTGTAAGGCTATATTATTGTAAAGTTTCATCAAAATCCATTCAGTAGTTTTTGCGTGAAAGAGTAACAAACATCCATACATACATATAAACTTTTGGGTTTATAATATTAGTAGGATAGTAGGAGAGAATTTAAATTTCGAATGTCAATTTCTTAGATTTTTTTCCTACTTACTTGACAGTTATCGTTATATTTTAGATAATTCACACTATATCTTTATAAATTATAGCCTATGTCTTATTCTGATGTGTAAGGCTATATTATTGTAAAGTTTCATCAAAATCCATTCAGTAGTTTTTGCGTGAAAGAGTAACAAACATCCATACATACATATAAACTTTTGGGTTTATAATATTAGTAGGATAGTAGGAGAGAATTTAAATTTCGAATGTCAATTTCTTAGATTTTTTTCCTACTTACTTGATAGTTATCGTCATATTTTAGATAATTCACGCTATATCTGTATAAATTATAGCCTATGTGTTATTCTAATATGTAAGCTATATTATTGTAAAGTTTCATCACAATACATTCGTAGTTTTTGCGTGAAAGAGTAACAAACATCCATCCATACATACAAACTTTCGCGTTTATAATATTAGTAGGATAACTAGGTACATTACGAAAAAAACTAATTGTCTTAACTACTTTCCTAACTACTTTCCTAATTAACAATTTATTTATTTATTTATTATTTTATTTAAGAATTAATTACTATAAAACATTGATTAGCTTACAAAAATAACAGGAACCGAATGGCAAAACCTTAACCTTTTGCTTATTTGTTTCTGTCACCCAACTGGGACTAGCCCGTTCTAGGGTGGACAGGACTCCAATATTACAATCAAGTTTGCTTGATTGCTTGGTTGCTTACAAATGTACAAGTTTTAGTAAAAAGCTAATGACACTAAATTGCCCTAAAATGTGGTCAATAATAATAAAAAAAAATAATAAAAGATAATATAATAAATAAAATGCAGTTCCATTATTTAATCGGCAATAAATATAATATAAAATTCGATTGAACAATATAAATAAAGTTATATGTGAGAAAAGAAAGAAACAGTCATTAATATTTAATATATGTTAACACGTTGATGGACAGTACTACCTCATCGATGGATTCGTCTGTGACACTACTTATTTCCATACATTGCCTATAGGCGTGAATGTTGTATTGTGACAGTAGAATTATCTAAATTACCTCTGCGGTGACACTACAGCATGTCGTTTCTTATGTTAGTATAGAAAAGCGATCGCCGAGCGGCATACTGATTTTAAACTAATTAAAACTCTGACGTCGACGGACGTTGTGTCGTATCATTTTTGCAGCATGATCGCCTATAGGCGTTACTGTCCATCAACGTGTTAGTAGTAGTAGTAGTAGATGGAGTGGGGGGCTTGTTTCCAGCCCTTGATGTCACCTAGATCTGTAAGGTCTTTTGTAACTACCCACTGTGTGGTTAGGTCAATTGTCAGCTAGTAGCCCGGTACTTCTTACCAGACTAAGTAGGTCACTGACCTTCAAGTTGGGCAGATCGCTGGGTTCGAGAAAGGCTCGTCCCAGTAAACTGTGTCTTTTGGCGGCGAGCCCTGGACAGCGGCCAACAATGTGTATGCTGTCTTCAGGTTCCTCGCCACATATTCGGCAATCCTTGCTCTCAGTCAAGCCAAGGTTGAATAGATGAGCTCTAAGGGTCGTGTGTCCGGTGAGGAGACCGATAGTGGTTCTAAGGTTCTTCTTGCTCATGTCAAGTAGGGCCTTGGTTTTCTTCTGTAGTGGTTGCTCCATCGTGGCTTTTGCCTGGCGACATCCCTGACTCTGTTTCCAGGAAGCCCGATGTTCCTGCTCCAAGCAGTCCCTGATGATTTTCTTACCTGTAGCGAAGGGGACCCCTACAGCTGGCTCCACTGGGCAATCCAGTGTGCCCAGTTTTGCCAGTCTATCGGCCTCTTCGTTTCCGGGTATGCCTTGGTGACCCGGTATCCATATTAGGGTGATTTTGTTGGATTTTCCCAATTTGTTGAGCTCCTGCATGCAGTCCCAGACCACAGAAGATTCTGTGGTGGCTTTAGCCAGAGCGTCCAGTGCTGCTCTGCTGTCAGAGCAGATGAGGATTTGTCTGTTTATCAACGTGTTAAGTAATATAGGATTTAATATAAAAATACCTTGTCTAAAAAGTATAATTCATTGTCACAGTCAAATAATTTTTGGTAGTTAGTTGAAGGTTAAAATATATGTTTAAAAATATGTTAATAATGTGTGCACCTAAGATTTATTATACTATATTATACAATGCAAAACACAATTACATAATATTTAACCCCTCGACCGCTGCTGTTTGAATTGTAGTTTCTCTTAGAGAACGCGAAGAAGAAGAAGATTACATCACAACAAAAATATAGCGTTTCAGGAAAACGACGATTACTCCGAAACTACTATACGGATCGTATAAAGAAGACCTGTTTAATGTTCCTGTTGAAATTTGCTATTAGATACGTGTAACATCGTTTTGTAAAGCAATAAGCATTATTCAGAATTATCTGTCAAAGTTGTGGTACAGAAAAAAAAACTGCCTTGTCCAACATTACTATGTTTTTTCTGGAAATAAATCACCCTATGCAAGAAATTGTGAATACTTGAATGAAGCATATTATAATAATTATAATAGGCTTCATTCAACCTATGACTTCGTTTTACTTATACCCATACAAAAATAAAAAAATATTCGGTGTTGAAAATCAACATGAATATTGAAGTTTTTGGTTTGGTTTGGTTCAATCATAGACTAAAAAATGGCGACTGTATGAAAAATAATGAACCAACTAGTTAACGACAGAGAATCATCTCCTCTTTTCCCACATACCACAGGCCGTATGATTTATGTGAGGTATCAAGGGTAAATAATTGGAAAACACATCGGCGTCGATCTCGGCTGGGACAGATGTCCCCTTTGCCGCTCTACAGTAATTTCAATTGTGGGACAATTGTCCCGTTTGCCGCTCAAGGGGTTAACTAAGTTTGGATGCCAAGTTCTTCCAGGACAGATTTGTTGGTGTGGCAGACTGTCCATGGGATTCCTAGCATTTTACGCCAACACCACATCTCCAGTGCATCGATTTTGGTGCGTATCCGAGCCTTCAGGGTCCATGTCTCCGATGCATAGAGAAAGTTGGAACTATGAGTGGAACAAACACATTGCGTTTCATTGTAAAATCCTAGCTGCCAAAACGTACTATGGCATTGAGCGATCTAATATGCTATATAATCAATGCTATCGCTAACAGAGAAGTACTGCGCGGCTAGTAAAGAACTATTGAGCCATTGCACTTACAATCCCTCTTTTCCTCGCGGCCTATTAGTCTATTACGTACCTCCTACTACTTTCTGTGTCTGAATCTGTGACATCTCCATCAGCGGCATCTCTAGTTGTGACGCCAGTAGAAAACCCTCCAATGCCATTTGTACATCTGTAAATTAATAGTCAATAAAGTGTCTGTGAACACACACAAAGTACCTACAACTACAGCTTAGAGAATTCGACTGCAGAAGATTTTAATTTACTTTGACAGCAAATTGAACTACAACTGGTATATTATTACTATCTTTTTCACACAGGCAGCATAGGTAGTTGCTAATACGACAGAATTTAACATCAGTTATACAGGTGTCACAGGTATAAATTTTAATATTTATTATTTACTATTATTTATTTATTACCTTTACAAACAGGCAGCATAATTGCTGATGTCTGAATATAAAACTGAGTACGATTACAATGTTTGTGTCTGTCAAGGTCTGTCTATCAAGGTGTCTGTCTAATCTATTTTTGAATATGTTGACACTACTCGCTTCAACTACTTCAGCAGGTAAACTGGTCCACAATCCGGTTGGTCGGGAAATGTTTTTTTTTATTTTATTTGTTGTGTGGGGCTTTTCTAAGGTCTTTATGAGCCTTGTAACACTGCGACCATTGCTGATCTATTGTGTTCGCCACCTACTATAGTTCTGCGCTAAGCCTCGTGTCATTTAAGAACCGCAGCAGGCTTTTGGCGCCAGATTGTTTTGCCTCTTCAGGTTAGAGGTAATGACCACCCAAGTGGGTGTATCTTTTACGCATCAGCGGGCCACGCTCGCACATGAGGTGCTGGGAAGTTTCCTCTGCCCCTTGGCAGAACCTGCACATTTTCGTGTCTCGGAGCTTGAGGTTGAACATGTGTTTGTTCAGGCCACAATGCCCCGTGAGCGCCCTCACAAGTATGCGTAGATTGTTCCTATTTAGCGATAAGGCCTCACGGGCAGTCTCACGGTAGTAAGCCCTTTGGAATGATTGAACCATGGTGTGTTGTTCTAGTGGTTGATGAATTGTTCTAAACATATTTTTTTGAGCATTGCAAGTCGGATGGGTGTTGACCCGTAAGTGTGACCAACTCTGAACAGAATGGGTCTTCGTGGCCAACTCAGCAAGGGCCCCTTAGCCCCCAGGATTTGCAAACAGTTTGTGTCAATAACATCAACTCTAGCATGTAATAGCATCAACTCTAAGCACTGTAAAGAGTTGGAATCCCTCCTCTCTTCGTTGGCTGAGTATTCTGGGATCGCTTCGCTGGAGTGTTCTAAAGTTTAACAATTAACCCGTCGGACGCCGACAGTGGCTATAGTCATTTTGCAATGTTTGACAGACACACGCGTAACCGTTTCGGCCAGCCCCCCTATATATATTATATAAATATATATTATACATGACTAACAAGATGGAATTCATACTAGAGGTAACAAGAGGGAATTCATGATAAAACGATATTGGGCCTGATTGCGTTTCTTTGTGAACTAAAACTGAAATTAGTTCAAGCGAACGAGATAGAGCAATACGTTAGAGCGGAATATGAAACAAAGGATCGTCGATAAAAACTACCTGTCAAACCTATATTCGTCCGAATTAATTTGAACACATTTCGTGCGGTGTTAGATTCAGATGCTTTATCTTTTGTGGGTAGTTTTAATGTGAGAAAGCGACAACCATTCATTTCACATTACACTCTAGTGTATTGCACTGTCTCGTTCACACGGACTAACTTGCGATTTTAGTTCACGAAGAAACGCAATTGAGCCCACTGTTAGTATTTATGCACAACGCAAAAAGATTACGACCGAAAATATTACGATCGACGCAAAAAGTTACGGCGCAGTTCTTTGTACTGGTTCCGAGCGGTTAAAGAGTAACTCAAACATTTTTAGATAAGTGCATGCGCGAGTAGTGCTTTGTTGCTTTCTCGCTTGCAAGGCACATACGCAAAATAGCGACTCCTGAGCGTAAGCTAAAGCTTTAAACGTTAAATGTGATTATTTATTTGTTGTTTGGGGCTTTTCTAAGGTCTTTAAGAGCCTTGTAACACTGCGACCATTGCTGATCTATTGTATTCGCCACCTACTGTAGTTCTGCGTACGAACCGGTTTTTGGCATCGCAATTGTTTTACCTCGTCAGGTTGGAGGTAGTGACCACCCAAGTAGGTGTATTTTTTACGCATCGGCAGGCCACACTCGCACATGAGGTGCTGGGAAGTTTTCTCTGCCCCTTGGCAGAACCTGCACATTTCCGTGTCCCGGAGCTTGAGGTTGTACATGTGTTTGATCAGGCCACTATGCCCAGTGAGCGCGCTCACCAGTATGCGTAGATTGTTCCTATTTAGCGATAAGGCCTCACGGGCAGTCTTACGGTAGTAAGCCCTTCGTTGATGAATTGTTCTAAACATATTTTTTTGAGCATTGCAAGGCTTTTTGGTACGCCACAGCAAGGTTCAGGGCCTTATAACATTCCCTTTGCTCCCATCTTAGCAAGTTCGTCGGCTTTTTCATTTCCCTCGATTCCTGCATGGCCGGAAACCCATCTTAGGATTACCCTGTTCTATTCACCCAGGATATCAGTAGTGTATCATCGTTTAGTTTAAATATAGTTTTGGTATCACATTGAGAGGTATGTTGTCTCATGAGGTCACATGTTGTTGTTACATGAGGACACTCATTGAGAGGAATGTTGTCTTCAACCTTGAAGCAGAATCACATTGCATCATCTGCTAGAACACACCAATGCCAAGAAACACTACCTAGCCAACCATACTGTGGACCAGTGGAACAGCTAACCCTCTCGTTTCGGTACGACCTGCTCGGGTCGCACGTCTACCTACGGCCAAATGTGTAACGACCATTACGGGTCGCGGTGCTCACCGCTGCGAAAAATGCCATTTATAAATCGAAATGCGGTTCTATGCGCATCTGATGGGCCATTGCCCCTCGATATTAAGAATTTTCAACAGCAGATCGCCGCGTCCAGTAATTATTTTACTAAAAATGAGTCACGCCGCCGCGGCTGTCAAGTTCGGTTCGTTCGAGTTCAGTGCTGCGAGTTTGTGACAAAAATTGTGATTTTCAAGTGTTTCAGTGTCACTTTCTGCAGAAACGTGAGTAATTTGCATTCTAAAAGAGTGTATGAATAAGCATTAGTGATTTGAGATAGTCCATTTGCTGTTTTTCACATATTTTTAACCAAAATGCTTCGGCCGAAACGTATGCGTGGGAAAAATGGCCGTATTTTTTTCGTAATTTTTATGAAATATCCCGAAATATCGCAAAATATGCCGTAATATTGGTTTGATTTGCTGATAAAATAGTTATTATTTCATTTCCATCGTAAATAATCACAGAATTAGCCGTATTTTGAACATTATAAGTTGTTTCGAAAAATAAATCGCGCAAAAGAAATTTGTTTTGATAATTACTATGTTCAATTGTTCGATAATTACTATGTACAATTGTTTGATTACGATTATTTTGATAATTACTATGTACAATTGTTCTATGTACAAGTGTTATACAATTTTGATAATTACTATGTACGATTTACTGCAGAAACGTGAGTAATTTGCATTTTAAAAGAGTTCATGATTGAGCATTAGTGATTTGAGATAGTCGATCTGCTTTTTTTCAAGTATTTTTAAGCAAAATGCTTCACCCAAACATATGCGTGGCAAAAAATTATCAGTATTTTTTTTTCGTAATTTTTATGAAATATCCCGAAATATCACGAAATGTGACATAATATTGGATTTATTCGCTGATAAAATAGTTATTGTTTCATTTACGTCATAAGTAATCACAGAATTAGGCTTATTTTTAACATTATAATTTGTTTCGTAATATGAGACGATGCATAGAAATCTGTTTTGGTAATTATTATGAGATAATGACAATATTTTGAGTGTGATTTTCTATAGTTTTTCTATGAAATGTGACTCTTTAGAGTATAATAATTAGTTATTGGACAAATATAATAAGCATATAATGAGACAATTTCAAATGAACAACTTTTGAACAATGAACACAGTTTTTCAAATCAAAAAATACGTGTGGCACTCGGGGACTGCCGCGGTAAAGCTATTGCATAGCATTTTTAACAACTTATGCAATTATAATTATATTTTTTTCTCATATCAGATAACTGCGCTCTATCGGAAAACGTTGAAATTATTCCGAATCATTTGCGGCTGCGGTAGCAAATGATTCAGAATAATTTAAACGTCTTCCGATTATGCGCCGCGCACGATTTTTTTATTCGATAAAGCAAAAAAACCGGATTATTCGAAAAAAACGTAGATAAAAAGATAGATAATTAAATTATCTTTAAAATGGTGCAGGTTTCATAATAATACGACAGATAGTATTTGCGTGGTAGTCGTTTTTGTGTTCGGTTAGACCTAATTTCACAAATTAATTACACTATGTAATATAAACAAAATCTAAAATATTCAAAGCTAAGAATATTAGGAAAATGTTCTTGTTTAACATATATTTTTTTCGAATCGTAAGCAGTACTCGTTTAGACGTAATTATCAGTTTAAAATCATTAATTTTCGTTAAGAAATTTCTTCATTCGGTCGCCGCGCTGGCCTAGGCCCGCGATAAAAGCTATGCAATAGCTTAAAAACTTAAAACCACTTTTGTATTATGAGCCTTCAAAGTTTCCGTCAAATTTATCAAGTTTCCGTCGCTAACTCTCAAAAGTTTAGATTTTTCTGTAATATCAGACAAAGCTGAAAGTTCTGGTGTGATTTTCTAAGAAGTGTGATGTAGTAGTAAAGTTATTATGAAAGAATTTCATATAAAAAGAGACCCTAAGTAGTCACAAATATACAATTCTTTTTTTTTTTTAACGAGAATACATCACATTTTTCTTGGTTATTATGACTGAATAACTAAATACTTTTGTATGCAAAAAGTAAAACAAAAGAATAGTTTTGGTAAAGCATTTAATAAAGAACATAACCGTATATACAATTTCCGCATACAGTTTCGTATTTTGTGATAAAAACTTTGAAATGATTGAATAAGAGAGTTTTTTCAGTTCGCCAACTTTGTAATATTTATTCATTATTATCTTAATTGTTTTACGAGATAAGGTTATAGTGTTTTATATTTCAAATTTCAATGCGATCATTTTACAGTTCTTCTTTTTATGATCCGTATAGTGGTTTATAAGTTATGGTCGTTTTTCTCAAACCCGGCCGTACCTTTTGCACGCGAAACTGTCGCGTTCAAAAGGTACGGCCGATCTTTTACTTCGCAAGTCTAGGGGTTAACCTGCTGAAGTGGTTGAAGCATGTAGTGTCAATGTATTAAAAAATAGACTAGACATACAATCAAAAAAATATTTAGACATATCAGCAATTATGCTGCCTGTCTGTATAACACAGGCGTAGTGCAGAGTTAAATAATATATCAATAATAATAATATATCTGCTCAATGGATATTTTAATCCCTGGGTGGCCACGCACGCCGATCGGCGTTTTTCGTATTATCCGTATTATATCTCTATTTATTCAATTATCGGCTCTATTTCTCCATCCACTGTGGTAAAAGTCTGTAATTGAAGCCTAACATTAGATAAGCCCCTGCTATATATTAGTATGCTTGCACACATCTTCTACAAACAAATTTTCGAGGGATTCGAAAATTTTGCATGGAATGACTGGCTTCCGAAAGGTAAATGCTAATTTATAAACAAACCAAAAACCACCCCTCGCATTGTGAGGCTGTGTAAAAAAAAACCCGCAGTGGTTATTGGGTCGTTAGGGTTCTTTATAGGTTATGGGTCTGTTATAGGTTTGTTATCGGTTTGCGAGGCGCCGCGGTTGAAAGGTTAACGTTAGCGACATGCATTAAAAATCTGATTTTTAGTAGCAGGGTTTGTTACGGGTTATGGGTTTGATATGGGTTATGGGTTTGTCATAGGTTTGCAAGGCGTTGCGGCTGAAAGGTTATCGTTGGCGACAAGCATTCAAAACTTTAATTATAGTAGCAGGGTTTGTTATGGGCTTGCGAGGCGCAGCAGCTGAAAAGCTTACTTTGACTACAGCAATTAAAAACCCTACTATTAGTAGTAGGGTTTTTTTAAAAGTCGTTAGGGTTTGTTATGGGGTATGTTTGCTATGGGTTATGGGTTATTTATTTTTTATAGGCTTGTTATAGGCTGGTTATGGGTTATGGGTTTTTTTATGGGTTTGCTTGGCGCTTCGGTTGAAAGGTTAACGTTGGCGTTACTTTTAGTGGTAGTTGTAAAAAGACACATTTACCTTTTAACCATATTGACGTAAACATCTTCTGATTTGACGCTGGCCAGAGACACATCGTCGTTGCCGAAATTATCATCCATTCCTCTGCTGTCTATGGAGCACTCAGTGCCAGTAGGAGAATCCGGCTGAAAAACAACACAAAATAAATGATTCAACACAATGGTGAGTCAGTTTAGATAATGCATCATTCAGCCCAGTTTTGATCTGGCATTATGATGATGGGAGCGCCGCAAGTGATATTTTTTTAGAATAGTACAATACAATACAATTTAATTCCTGGCTATCTCGCAGTTATGGCGTTGGCCTCTTACGGGTTTGGGGCGGAGCTAGACGGTGGACTGTTTTGTCCAAATCTTCTGCGCTCACTTCAGGGAGATAGAACGACTAATCGTTAAAACTTCCTGAGGTGACGGGCTCGCCCATTGTAGTCGACAGCTCTAGTTATGTCAGTATAGGACCTGGTTTTTAATGGATTCGTGCAGCTTGGGAGGTGATGGTCTTCTTTGTGTTACCTTCAGGGTTTTAAGTTGTCTCAGGGGCGAAGGCCTATGCCTTTGTGCACTCTGTAGCGCACTGAGGACAAATAAGATAGCACGTTTCAATGAAGTACACGAAAGAGTATGGTGAGTATGGGGAAATCCCAACATCGTCTGATGGAGAGCCACTCCATTCGCCTTTGAAAGGTCGATACGTGATCAAACTTTTTCAGGGAATAAACAAATCGAATACACGCATTTTAACCCCTTGACTCGCGAAGTAAAAATTCACCCGTACCATTTGCACATGTTTCGCGCGTGAAATCGGCTTGAGAAAAACGACCATAAGTTATAAACCACTATACGGATCATAAAAAGAATAACTGTAAAAAATGATCGCATTGAAATTTGAAATATAAAACATTATAACCTTATCTCGTAAAACAATTAGGATAATAATGAATAAATATTACAAAGTTGGCGAACTGAAAAAACTCACCTATTCAAACATTTCGATTTTTTTATCATAAAATACGGAAATCTATGCAAAAATTGTAAATACAGTTAAGTTCTTTATTAAATGCTTTACCAAAACTATTATTTTGTTTTACTTATTTGCATACAAAAATATTTAGTTATTCAGCCAAGAAAAATTTGATGTATTCTCGTAAAAGAAAAAAAAATAATTTATATTTGTGACTACTTAGGGTTTTTTCTTATATGAAATTCTTTCAAAATAACTTTACCACTACATCACACTTCTTAGAAAATCACACCAGAACTTTCAGCTTTGTCTGATATTACAGAAAAATCTAAACTTTTGAGAGTTAACGACGGAAACTTGGTAACTTGGACGGAAACTTTGATAATACAAAAATGGTTAAAGTTTTTCAAATATATTGTCTCATTATATGCTTATTATATGTCCAATAACTAATTATTATACTCCAAAGAGTCACATTTCATAGAAAAACTATAGAAAATCACACTCAAAATATGGTCATTATCTCATATTAATTACCAAAACAGATTTCTATGCATCGTCTCATATTACGAAACAAATTATAATGTTAAAAATAAGCCTAATTCTTGATTACTTATGACGTAAATGAAACAATAACTATTTTATCAGCGAATAAATCCAATATTATGTCACATTTCGTGATATTTCAAGATATTTCATAAAAATTACGAAAAAAAAATAGATATTTTTTTTCCACGCATATGTTTGGGTGAAGCATTTTGCTTAACAATACGTGAAAAAAGCAGATCGACTATCTCAAATCACGAATGCTCAATCATAAACTCTTTTAAAATGCAAATTACTCACGTTTCTGCAGTAAATCGCACTATAACACTTGAAATTCACAATTTTTTCCACTACGCCGCAGAACAAAAACGGTCGCGCGCGAAACGTCGGCCGCATGACAGCGGCAGCGGCCGAGACTGATTTTTAGTAAATAAATTACTGGAGTGAGCGTTCTGCAGACGAAAAATTCGAATAGTGATGGGCATTAGGCCGTTATGTAGCGCTCTCGGAGCGCATAGATCCGTATTTCGATTTGTAAATGGCATTTTTCTCAGCGCCGAGCGCCTCGACCCGTTCAGGTCGTTGCGTGATTGGCGGTTGGTAAGCGTGCGACCTGAGCCGGTCGAGCCAAATCAGAGGGGTTAAATCCTTGTGTATCCGTCTGAAAATTTTCAATACTCACTATAATAGCTAGGATCTTTTTCTTAGTCGAAATATTGCTCTCTGTTTGAGGTTGAGCAGCAGGCCTTAGGGAAGCGCACCCAGAAAAAGGATCAACGCTCGCCTGGTACAAGGACTGATCTTCCCCTGGAGACGAACATGGAGAGCAGCTCTCGTTCAGATCTGGGACCGACTGCAAAATTATAGAAATTTTAACAATTATTAAAATTGTTAGTATAATAAACGAGCATCTTAACCTTTCGTCCACCGGCCGGCCCCGAGCTAGTGGTTGGGATTGGCGTTGTGAAAAATTTCACCAACCGCTGCATGCTATTTTGCAGATCATTCGAATTTACATAAACAAGGAAACTAATGGGCCCTGTTGCAGTTAGCTCACTAAGACCCATCCGGCAGCCTTCACGTAGAAGTGCGAGCTCGGGCAGAGCTCTGGCCTGCGGGTCAGTTTCCCATAGGAATCGACCTCCGGGCGCTCCTGGACGATTTGCACACCGTGCGGCATCAGCCAATCGACTGTGCATTCCGAGTGATAGCCGAGGGAGTCTGGAAACGGATTTGTTACCTATAGAGCAGGGGTAGTTGTTAACCTTACGCCAACTGTTCTTGAAACGACCAATCGGCTACCCAATACCGGGTGAAGAGCTGGGCAAAGGATGCTGTGGTTCGCGATAGATTCGGTTGACTAAATCACCGCTACGTAAGGGAGAGGACCGGGCAAGAGACCTCGAACCCATAACCAGTTGGGAGGCCAGAGAAATCTGGCTAAAATCGTTAGCCAGGGGGCGAGGTGGACCCACTAGGTTCCCTTCCTGGTGCCTCGCCGGTCTTTGGTGGGTTGGTGGTATTTGCTGGCATATCATGGAGCCCAGATAGACAAAGTCTTTCACAGCTCACAGAAATATTATAGCTGGCTGCAAAGCGGCATTCGTTCAAGAACGGCACATGTACTGCCATGACAGCTAACACATGTAAGGTTTATCTGTCTGTCCGAGCTTAATAGACTCTGAAACCGTTTGACCGATCACCATGAAAGTTGGCACATATATGTATTTTTTCATGGAGGTTTTTATGATATCCCATTTGTTGTAACTTACCTCAAGATGGCGCTGCTCAACAGATTGCCATGAAAATTAGAATACATAGATCATGAAAATTGGTATACATAGATTTCACCACTACGTGGCGCTGCAGCACATCAAGTTATATACCGTTCAAACGATCGCCACAAAAATTGGTATAGATAAGTATTTGAGCCCTAATACACTTTGTGCGGGATGACTCCGAAGACAAAAACATTCCACTACGAAATCTTTGTCAATAATCGAAAAAGCTTCTGAGTGGATTCTGGAGGTCGATTTGTTCTCTAAGCAGTATAAATTCCCTGAAAGTCACAACCCTCCGCCGAGATATAACTCTTTACTCACTATTTTGGAAGATGGCCTTATTGTAGAATTAACTGTTTCATGGGAATCAAAAATCCTAAAAGACCACGAGTACAAATTAAATAAACCCAGAATGGACAACCGGAACGGCGCCACTCTTCACCTTCACGCGGTGAAAGTTGGCGCTCGTGGCCTGCCAGCCAAGTCTCTGTATAATGTCTTTAAAGATCTTGGTCTCTCTAGGAAAATATTCAATTCGTTCCTGGAAAAAATAACTAAAACCACAATTTCTACACCTTAACTTTTAGGGCTTTAAAGGGGGACTGAATGGGTGGTAAGGTGGACGCTCACGTTTGGCAACTAGGGTTGTCGACTACAGCGGGCGAGCCCGTCACCTCAGGAAGCTTTAACGATTGGTCGTTCTATCTCCCTGGAAGAGGCCAACAAACCCGCCGCAAACCCGTAAGAGGCCAACGCCTTAACCGCGAGGTAGCCAGGAGTGTTACCCCAGCGGGCTTACACTCACACCCTTACTTCCAATTGACCAGATTACTCCAGTTTCCGAAGCGGTGAAACGGTGTATACCGAATCTATCGCGGACCACAGCATCCTTTGCCCGGCAGTTCACCCAGGATCGGGTAGCCGATGGTCGTTTCAAGAGCAGTCGCCGTATGGTCCGCAACCACCCCCGCTCTATAGGAAACAGTACTGCTTCCAGACTCCCCCGACTGTTAGTCAGAATGCACAATCGATTGGCTTACGCCGCACGGTGCGCAGACCGTCCAGGAGCGCCAGAAGGTTGTCTCCTAGGGGAAACTAGTCTTAAGGCCAGAGTTCTGCCCAGGCTCGCACTTCATGCGTGGAGGCCGTTGGATGGGTGTTGACCCGTGAGTGTGACCAACCCTGAACAGAATGGGTCTTCGCGGCCAACTCAGCAAGGGCCCATTAACTCCTGCTCACATTAGGCAGCCAAGAAAGCTGACCTAAACCTATCATAGCCGGTCGTTAGAACATCGCTCACCCTCCAGTAGTGTAATAATAGTATTATGATGGGCCTGACTCTGGTCGGCAAATTCCATGGCAGCTCCGTTTGTAATTAATTCAACTATTAAGCTTCACTCGTGCATCAGAACACAAGATTGCCAGTGTATGAACGTCGACAGGGTGTCCTCCATTAAGTACTTGGGCGTGATGTTAGACAACAGACTGCGCTGGGAGGATCATTTAACGAAGGTTGCGGCAAGACTGAGAAAACTTGTGTATTACTTTAGGAGTTTGCGGAACATCTTAGATTTCAATACGCTAAGAAGTGTCTACTTTGCTGTCTGCGAGTCGGTTATTCGATATGGCATCGTAACTTGGGGCTGTGCGGCAAAAACGCTTCTGGCCACCCTTTACAAAGCGCAAAAGGCTATACTGAGGGTGATCAATAAAAAACCCCAAACATATTCTTCCGATGACCTTTTCCGAGAGTATAGAGTGTTGAAGGTGAGAAAAATGTTTGTGCTGGTAACTCTCACTAAATTCCAGAGTGAGTTAGGAGAACAGAAAAAAAGCCAGCAATCTCGTGTAACAAGAAGATCGACACAAACAAATTTTGCAATACCACTCAGGAGATCCGCTTTTGGCCAATCCAGTTTCTCTTATCTTGCCCCCAAATTTTATAATTGCCTACCACCTAACATTAAAGACATTAAAATATCATATAAATTTAAAAATAGTTTGAGTGCCTACCTCTTAAATTGTACATATGCAGATATTGAAAACATTATTAAATAATTGAATCTCTATAATCTTTATAATAAAAACATAATAGTATATGTAGTAATATAAATTGATGATTTCTAAATGTAATTTTATTTTAATTTTTGTGAATTTATTTTGAATATTATTAATACATATTATTTAATACATAATATATAAATATATATTAATTTTTATCATTTTTTAAAATAAAATAATATTGACAATTTTCATGACATTTTCTTACGAATTTTTATTAGGTAATTAAGATATTTCTGTTACATTAAGTATGTTTTTGTTTATTTATATAAATATAATATTATAGATTTCTTAGGATAACTAAATAAATTGTCTACCTTGGAACAGGCGGCAGCCTAGTTAGGTTAAGACTTTTGTTTATTGAATGTACTCATAAAAAAAATAAAAAAAATATTTACTATTTTGTTACTCACGATAGGTACGATTTTTCTCCGACCATCTTTGAAGACCCTGCCGCTTTCTGGTACTAGCGCTAACGATCCATTCGAGGGATCTTTTTGATGAAGCGGCCTATCTTCTCCAGGCGTAGAACATGGCGTCAGATCATCATCAGCATTGGGAGACGGAGGATCCTGCAATACAGAACATGGGGTTTGATTACATTTCTGGAATGTTATGGATAAAGGGGGAATTTACGAGGCACAAGGGCCAATTTTACTAAAAGTGTCTAGGAGATGGTTTCTAACGGGACAGTGCAGTTTGGGCCTGATAACCTGTTTGCGTTTCATAGGTCGGCTCAACTCATGGTTCAGCTCCCATCCGGTAGCCTCCTCGAAGAGTGACTCAGATTGGAAGGGCCGCTGTGGACTCTGCCTGCGGCTGTAACCTGCAATCATACAGTTAGGATTGAAGGTTCCGATCCGGGGGAACGCCTCGGAGGAACTGGGGGGGGGGGGGGTTGCGCACCATGTCGCGTTATCCAATCATTTAAGCACTACTAGAGCTGTCAACTACAACAGGCGAACCTGTCACCTCAGGAAGTTTTAACGATAATAGATCCCGAGAGGTGAGCGCAGAAGACTTGGGACGAAAAAACAAAGTCATAGCCGAGAATCCAGTAGCAAAAAACTGATAACATGTTATGCCATAAACTGTTGCCAGTGATCCTATTTTAATGTCGCCTAACTAGGCAATAGCCTGTTCTAAGGCGGGCATTTAAATTGTTTTAAATATATTATGAACCAATATAAAAAACTAAGTAATGTAGAATATAGAAAGTGTAGTAATGTAGAATTAAAAAAAATCTTACAAGCAGGAAAATTAAATATAAAATTGATAATATAAAAGAGAAATTGATAATATATATTAGTTAACCTTAACCTGTCATCATAAATAAGATGACAATTAGCTAGTATTTAGATAATCATAATTGCTTAACCCGTTGAATATGATACGACCAAATCTGGTTGTGAAACAATTATCCGTTGAGTATGATACGACCAGATCTGGTTCTGCGTTTTTTTCACTTCTTTGACGTTCTCATATTTATTCATAATTATCTAATTGTTTTACAAAATGATATTTCAATATTCTATGTATATTCGAAATTTCAATGCAATAATTGTGCAGTTGTTCTTTTTATGATTGGTGTAGTAGTTTCGTAGTTATAGTACTTTAAGGTCGATGTCGCCGAAAATCCTGCAAAAGAGACAGATGCATCCATGAAAATACCCATTTACTCCAAGGGTTAAGAATAGAAGGTTACCTAATTATAAAAAATAAACATTAGTAAAAAAAATAAATAAAATGGGAATTAAAATACAAGAGATGAAAGGTTTAAAATTGTTAACCCATAACAAAAAATGATAAGCGTTTATATGATATGATATGATATGGTATGATATATGATATGATATGATTATATGATATGATGATTGATATGATATGGTTAATGATATGATTATGCTATGAATTTCAAGCATAATCATAACAAAAAATGATATACAAATAAAAATTATGTAAGTTATCGTAATTGGCTAAAAATAGAGTAACATAATCGAACCTAATTATAGAAATTAAAATTTAGTAATGAAATTAAAATGATATTTAAATGACTACATATAGAAGTATTAAAATAAACATTAAAATAAAAGAAAGCATGGCAATGCTAAAAGCTATAATGAAGGTCGATAATGTCATGAGAATTAACCTTCAGGATACCGCCTGCCTGGTTACAGGATCGAGGTCGCTTGCGCGGTCCTCTTCCTTACGTAGCGGTGATACGGTGTCTACCGAATCTATCGTGGACCACGGCATCTCTCTTGAAATCAGCAACTGACTCAATGCAAGTTAGCTTTTATATTCGCAAATGCAAAATTTTTGGCGGACATACCCTGAAATCCGGCAACATCCCAACGGACGAAACGTCCGATGGAAACCAGCTATCTTCCCCGAGTTCGTTGCAGTTGCGGCTATCGTTCTTCGAATGGTTCAGCGTCGAATTGAGGACTTCTGAGTACCAGTCGACGTCGTTTCTTCTCTGAATCGAGGGGACCATGCCGTTGCGGTGCTCTGGTGAATCGGGGCTAGACAAACTGAAGAGAAAACAAACAGTCAATGAGCCACTTCTTCTTCTGGTGTCATGTTCGCTACCAAATGCTGGCAGAGTTGCCAGGTGTTCAGTTCTTTAACGAACTGTTCGGTAATTCATGTCGCCATGTTCGATGTCCAGTATTTTTTAAAACCTATTAGACCAGGGGTACTCAAACGGTCGATCGCGAGTGCTTTTTTAGTCAATCTCGAGAAAGACATTTTTACCATTATTGAATGTGCGGATATCAACCTCCATAAGAACTACGCCAAACACCATATCTATATCCACTCGGATATCAAAGCAGCTCTTATGGCACTAGCCTCGAATACCATTAATTCAAAACTAGTGCAAAACTGCATATCACTACTGAATTCCCTGGGCGAAAAGAACAGGGTAATTCTAAGATGGGTTCCCGGCCATGCAGGAATCGAGGGAAATGAAAAAGCCGACGAACTTGCTAAGACGGGAGCAAAGGGAACGTTATACGGCACTGAAACTTGCTGTGGCGTACCAAAAGGCCTTGCAAACCTAATGCTCAAACAAATGTGTTTAGAACAATCCGTCAACCACTGGAACAACACGCCAGGGTTGAATCATTCCAAAGCGCTAATTCAGGCTTACGACCCTAAGACGGCCCGTGAGGCCTAATCGCTAAATAGGAACAATCTACGCATACTGGTGAGGGCGCTCACGGGGCATTGAGGCCTGAACAAACACATGTTCAACCTCAAGCTCAGAGATACAAAAATGTGCAGGTTCTGCCAAGGAGCAGAGGAAACTCCCTTGCACCTCATGTGCGAGTGTCGCCCGCTGATGTGTAAAAGATACACCCACTTCAGTGGTCATTACCTCCAACCTGAGGAGGTAAAACAATCTGGCGCCAAAAGCCTAATCTGGCGCCAAAAGCCTGCTGCGGTTCTTAAATGACACGAGGCTTAGCGCAGAACTATAGTAGGTGGCGAACACAATAGATCAGCAATGGTCGCAGTGTTACAAGGGTCATAAAGACCTTATAAAAACCCCACGAACCTGAGTACCAATGGAAATAAATGATTTGATTTGAATTATCGTTTGAATAAAATAGCTTACCCCATTAGGGGATGATCTGAAGTCAGCGTCAACGTCAGATTTGATGAGGCCTTTCTGTTGTTGTCGGAATCCACTGCAGCTTTAGTGTTTTGATTTACGATGCTAGTTTTAGACGTTTCGCTTGTTGTTTCGGTGGTTGTATTGGTTGGTTGGTCGTACTGAGGTTTGGCCAATCGGAGAACGCCCGCGTTGTCCATACGGTTGTCCTCTGTGACGCTCTGCGGTACAGCGATTCGAAGAACCGCCTGATTGTTTGCGATTTCACGGTTCTGAAATGTAAAATACTAAAAGGATAAAACGAATTTACCTCGTGAAGTTTGACGCACCCAACGTTTCGGCGACGTTGCAGCCGCCATTGTCCAGGGTAGACTTAAGTACTGTCAGTTGTCATACGTTGTTCTGCGGGTAGGCGGCAAACTGTTGCTGTTGCTCCGCAAATTAAAACGGTGGTGGGGCGGCGAAGTCGGCGAGCGAATTTTGAAAAACTGCTGTGCACACTACACTAGGGAGTTAATGGGCCCTTGCTGAGTTGGCTACGACGACTCATTCTGTTCAGGGTTGATCAACACCCATTCGGCGGCCTCCATGCATGAAGTGCGAGCCTGGGCAGGACTCTGACCTTACGGTTAGTTTCCCATAGGAGTCAACCTTCTGGCGCTCCTGGACGGTCTGCGCACCGTGCGGCGTAAGCCAATCGATTGTGCACTCTGACTTACAGTCAGGGGAGTCTGCAAGCAGTACTGTTTCCTATAGAGCGGGGGTGGTTGCGGACCTTACGGCGACTGCTCTTGAAACGAGCATCGGCTACCCGACACCGGGTGAACAGCCGGGCAAAGGACGCCGTGGTCCGCGATAGATTCGGTATACACCGTTTTACCGCTTCGTAAGGGAGAGGACCGCGCAAGCGACCTCAAACTCGTGACCAATCGAGAGACCGGAGTAATCTGGTCGCAATTGGAAGTAAGGGTGTGAATGTGAGCCCGCTGGGTAACATACCTGGTTATCTCGCGGTTAAGGCGTTGGCCTCTTACGGGCATCTGGGAGCTTGACTGTGGACTGTTTTGTCCAAGTCTTCTGCGCTCACTTCACGGGAGATAGAACGACTAATCGTTAAAACTTCCTTAGGTGACGGGTTCGCTCGTTTTAGTTGACAACTCTATTTGTGCACACTACACTCACTTTATCCTGTGTCACATCCTTGCGCTCGGCGTTTAGCTTTGAAAACATTATAAGAAAAGGGTTCCACGTAGTAGAGTTTGTATTGTAACCGTCGTCTCTATTGAAGTTCGGGGTTTTTCTTATTTCAATGGCTTCCCGGATCATGCGGGGAAAGTAAAAACTGTTCTTTGGATACCACACTTTCCTCGTATGAGCAGTATTAGATCGCTCTATCTTCCGTGAGGTGAGCGTAGAAGACTTGGGATGAAACAGTACACTGTCTAGTTATGTCACTCACCTGTAAGAAGCCAACACCTTACGGCGAGTGCCCTTACTCCAGTTGCAACCAGATTACTCCGGTCAGCCGACTGGTTACAGGTTCGAGGTCGCTTATGTGGTCCTCTCCCTTACGTAGCGGTCTACCGAATCTATCGTAGATTTTGGGTATCGTAGATCCAGCCCGGCTGTTCACCCGGAATCTGGTAGGAGGTTGGTCATTTCAAGAGCAGTTGCCATAAGGTTAACAACTACCTCCGCTCTATAGGAGACAGTACTGTTTCCAGACTAGCCCGGCTGTCGGACAGAATGCACAGTCGATTGACTGATGCCGCACGTTGCGCAGACCGTCCAGGAGCACCAGAAGGTTGACTCCTAGGGAAAACCGGCTCGTAGGTCGGAGTTAATCCCGGGCTCGGATTTCTGCTATCGTATCGCCGGTTCAGAATCCCGGGGCTGACTTGTCTTGAATTAAAAGTTAGTGTAAGTATTTGAAGTCAGTAACGGAATCAATGTAAATCAGCCTCGAGTGAAATTGAATCGTAATATTATTTTTGGCTTACCTCGTCGGGTTGTTCTTCGCAATCCGTGAGCGGCGACGACAGCGGCGAGCTTGGCGTGCGCTGTTGCGAATTGAGAGACTCGCAAGTGTCCATTTTCTCATCGGAAACCGAATCTGGGGAACTGCACACCCCGCCGTTCGTCTGATTACTGAAAAGAATAACGTTTAAAACATCGAAAACACCGCAACATTACATCGTCGACATTCTTTACCTCATCTGTGAGCAATTTAACAATTATAATTATTCAAATTTCATTTCAAAATAAACCAAAAACAATCGCACGTCATTCAGTGGCCATTTTGACGCTTCGAATTTTGACAGATGATGGAACTGGAGACGTACATCAAGTAAATTATTATCGCATGTTTTATCGTTCTGACACGGTTGTATCACAATCGCATATTATTATAACCGGCATGATAAAAACACAAACATTAGTTATACACTCTACACGTTGGCCAGTGGCTCCACATCGTTTAGGTGAAAGCGAGTCAGCATCAAGCAAGAGAGACAGCGGCAGTGGCACATGGTAGCCAACTGTATAGCGCACTGTAGAGCGGATGTAAAGAAAATTTTTATCGCATTCTTTATCATTCTATCAAAAATAGCAACATATTTACAGATTTACACACCCACACACATAGACTATACACACCTTCACATCGCTAACAATATAATTACCTATATGCAAACAAGAGTGTATTCAGCGTTTTATTTTATAAAATAATATTTTTTATTTGGATTTATTTTATAATGTTTTCCACAACTTTGATTATTTAATGATTGTTCTGATTTTGAATGATTATTTTGAGGATTTTGTTTTATTTATTTTTTTTTATATTTATATATTTGTAAATTTAGATTTTGAATGATTATTTTGTGGATTTTATATATATTTTTTTATATTTATATACGGGGTGTTATTACAGCACGGGCTTTTTTTTCTGTGGGTGAATCAGTACAACGTAGTAAGCAACTTTTGATAATTTTTTTGGAAAAAAACAAAATATTTTTTTTTATTTTGGAAAAAAAATATTTTTTGTTTTTTTTTTTTGGAAAAAAAATATTTTTTGGTTTTTTGGAAAAAAAAATATTTTTTGTTTCTTATTTTAATTTGAAAATTTGACGAAGTTGACTGTTAAATAAAGGTTTGAGAAGCGTTTGAGCGTGCTGCGCCATCTAGCGGTAGGTAATAAGTCGTAAATAAACAATATCAGCGACATTTTACCAACGGCTAGATAGCGCATCGTAATCGTAGCGCAGCGTGATCAAAGTATTAAACATTGATAGTTTCCCCGTGACCTTATCATACAGAATGAGTTTTTAATTAGTGAAATCTTAGTAGTAATGACATCCTTGTATGTATCAGTACGATGAACTAAGCAAACTTTTAATAAACCATTTTGGAAAAAACAAACTTTTTTTTAAAATTATAAATTTTGTTTATTTTTTTATTTTGACTACTATAACACTGATACTGAATATTTGAATTTTTCACATAAATTTTGAGGTTATGTGAAAAAAGAGTATGTAATCACGAAAGTTGTAGGTCTCTTTATTACATACAACTTTGTCATTTATTTTTTTTTCATAGGACTTGTAGTTTTGCCGGAAATTGAGATACACCGTTTTTACCCTTAAAAACTCACCCCCTTCCACTTTCCGACCTCAGATCACCCGTAAATTATTTTTCCTTTCATTTTTGTTATATTCTCGTCCTTTTTTAACGGGTTTCATCCTACTATTATTTTTTTTGGTTTCAAAAATTATCGACCCTGGTCTATATGTGGTCATACCGATTCATCTCCTACAAGGATGCCATTTCAAGGAATGTCGAGGAAAGACTCAACATGTATAATACTACGATAAAATTGTTCTAAGCAGCCTTCGCCGAGCGTAGCGCACCTATACGATAATGAGATTTTATCGTCTGTTTTCCACTTTTGTTATCCACCATTCTTGCAGAAGAAAAAACCAAAATCTTTCAAAAATAATTTATCTGATTTATAAATACTCGAAAAAATAGTACAAATTTATACATATATATAATTGCGTTTAATTGCAGTCGTACTTAATATTTTCTCTTTACCGCCAATGCGGATATTGACCAATCAATACAGGAGCAGTGTTGCCAGTCGACGCGGGAAAAGCACATGGATGTGCGCATGTGTAGGTGCAGCTATAAATAGGGAAAATGCTGGAAAACGCTCAGTGGCGCTTCCGCTTTCGCGGGGGTGGGTTGAGTATTGGGCTGTGCCCGGTTCCATCAAACTTACGCTTAATATTCTCGTATTTTACAATCGATACTAATATTAATATAGAAAATAAAATTAAGTATTGAAATGTGCGTTTCGCGGGAGGAAAATTTAAATTTACAGTTTGATTTTTGAAGTGATTTTTATCTATAGGAATCAGCTAAGTTGATGCTCGAAAAGAGGCTGGGGTGTTATGAAGGAGTGGATGCGGTACCCAATATGAGGTCAAAGCAGGTTATTAGCTGAGGTTTGTCCAGAGAAGATGAATTGGATATTGCCTGTACCAGGTGAGGATTAAAAACATTTCTTAATGAAAAACAAAACAGATTTTTTTTATATTTTTTTTTAATTAATTCGGTTTTAAATTATGTGTCTCTCGTGAAATTCCCGATCGTGTAGAGTTATGAATATGGTATTTATGCAGTTTTGCAAACTCTTCTACATTGAATATGTATTAATCACGCTGATTCCGAATATGTAAAATCTTTGCTCTATCTCTATAAACAATCTAATATATAGTCTTTTTAAAGAGCGTCAAAAACCTTTATGACTGTAGATTAAGTTAGTTTTTTTTAAAACGACCCATTAACACCTATATGGATTTAGGTTAAGTTAGTTTTTTTTTAATTCTTCATAAATACCTATTTAGCGCTAGGTTGCTATATTTTTTGGAATATATTAGGTGTTTCTACCTTGTTTATTTTAAAAAGAAGACCCAGACTACTACATTCGATCATTTTAATACTAAATCTAAAATAAATCACGTCGGTTCTTTTTTAATATATATTTTTTAATTTATTTAGTTTTTATGAGGGTAAAAAAAGTAATCTACTGATAAATAGGTGTTTTTTGCATTGTTTAAAAAACTAACCTAACCTACCGAAACTCGACTTTTCTTTAAATGCCAATATCTCTCTTATTGATTTAGTCCGACAAAAAATAATTGCAGTTTCGGAATCAGCGTGGTGAATATAGTTAGGTAATGTTAAAAAATCAAAAATGTAGAACTGGTAGCAGTACCTAATAAATACCTATTTTTGTATATAGGTATGGCAGAGTTAGATATACTGTATACATTCCATGATATTTTTCGATATTGCAGTCTTTTTTTTATGTTTTTTTTTTATGTTGATATATTTATTTTTTGTCGTGGCGTTTCGTTTTATAAAGCGGCTCTTTCCGCATTTATTTCTGGATCTGTCATTGCTACACGTCTTGAAATCTAATAAACCAAAACGCGGTTTTATGCGTATGTAGGCGTTTCAGTAAATGTTATTTTTACGCGGTTAGAGAGTTGAGCATCACAGAGTATTTTACAAATAGATTGTCATTTTTTGTGCCCGTTCCAAATAAAAATTCTCGTATTCGACATTTATCCCGGCGGCGCGCGCTGGCGTTCCAAATTCGTACTTTCAAACGCTTTTGGCGTTTCGAGCGCTATTCCAAATTTAAATTTTCTCATCGCCGCCGCGGCGCCGCTTTCCAAATTCGACTTTTCAAACGCTTTTGGCGATTAGAGCGCGGCGTTCCAAATTCAAACAAATTAAAATTTTGTTATAGCCGCCGCGGCGCTGCTTTCCAAATTCGAATTTTGAAATGTTTTAGGCATTTCGGCCGCCCGATCGACATTCAAATTTTCTCATCGCCGTCGCGGCGCCGCGTTCCAAATTCAAATTTTCAATCGTTTTTGGCGTTTCGAGCGCTATTCCTAATTCACACTGTCCAATAGCCGCCGCGTCGTTCTAAATTCGGATTTTGATATGCTTTTGGCATCTCGAGCGCCCGTTCGAAATTCAAACTTTCTAATCGCCGCTGCGTCGTTCCAAATTCGAATTTTGAAATGCTTTTGGCATTTCGAGCGCCCGTTCGAAATTCAATATACGATAGGTTCCATATTCGAATTTTCAAACGCTTTTGGCATTTCGAGCGCTGTTCCAAATTCAAACTTTCTAATCGCCGCCGCGTCGTTGCGTATTCGAATTTTCAAACGCTTTTGGCTTTTCGAGCATCCGTTACAAATTCAGAGATTCTCATCACCGCCGAGTCGTCGTTCCAAATGAGAATTTTCTTAAAAAAAATTCGCTTAACGGTTTTCTGATGAGATGTAGGAAAACATTTTCAATTTTTTAAAGTAAACACCCAAGTGTCACCCCAAAACTTTCCCGGCAATTTGCCAAGGACTGATTTCATCTGAATACAAATTTCCTAAATAAAATCGATGAGTGCACTCTCGTCGAGCCCAGTTGGGTTCCATCGCAACCGCCTATGGCGGCACGGCTCGTTTCTCGACTAAGGACGGGGTTGGGTTAAGCGCCATCAGATGTCCCATATATTTATGGCGAAGTTTAAATATCTCTTGCCATGACCAAATGATGCCTACATACCAAATTTCAGCTCAATCGGATTAAGCTATTGGGCGCTATCGAGGAGGAATACATACACAGACAGAAATCCAGACACAGAGACATACTTTTATCTGGAAATGGTCTTAATCGTCTCAGGGGCTCAAAATGGATATTTCCGTTTTTATCTTCATTTTTTTAAAAAGTGTAAATATTATTGATATTGCCAATTGTCGCATATATAGTTATTTCCTGTTGTGTGTGTACATTAAAAAAGAAAAAAAAAATCTCATCAAAAAACTCAAATTGAAAATTTTGTAAATTTACGTTTTTCGCGCTGTCCTTTACCACTTACCACGAAAGGTTATTTCTATTTGCAGCCATTATTGTATTATGGTCATATATTCAATTACCAGCCGAAGCGACGTCTTGCCTGCGATCTGGTCAGTATAGTTCGATTACTAAGACTGTTATTTCTATAGGATATTAGATGGACTGATTTTATAAAGTTACTATAACCGTGTGATTTAGAGGTGTTTGCAGCACGTTTTTAATTCTCTCTCTCTCTCTCTCTTTCTCTTTCACTCTCTATGTAGTGGTTCTTTCGCGATTGGGAAGTTCGAGAATGTTGTCCCCCGCTTGACATATATACAGGTTGAGTTATAATTAACCGTCATACTTTAAGTGGGTAATCAGTACAAGCAAGTATACAACTTTTTTTTTTTTTAAACAGTTAAAAAAATATTTTTAAGCTATTGCATAGCTTTTATCGCCGGCCTCGCGGCGACCGAATGAAGAAATTTCTTAACGAATATTAATGATTTTAAACTGATAATTACGTCTAAACGAGTACTGCTTACGATTCGAAAAAAATATATGTTAAACAAGACCATTTTCGTAATATTCCTAGTTTTGAATATTTAAGATTTTGTTTATATTACATAGTGTAATTAATTTGTGAAATTAGGTATAACCGAACACAAAAACGACTACTACACATATACTATCTGGCGTATTATTATGAAACCTGCACCATTTTAAAGATAATTTAATTATCTATCTGTTGAACTTATATTCGTTCGAATAAGTTTGAACACATTTCGTGCTGTCTTAGATGCTTTATCTTTGGTGTATAGTTTTAATGCGAAAAAGTGACAGCCGTTCATTTCACATTCTGCTCTAGCGTATTGCTTTCCTTGACCTGTCAAAGGCTTTTGACACAGTTTCCCATGTAATCCTCGAAAAAAAACTAACTGACTACGGAATCGATGGGGTGGCCTTAAAATGGGTTCGGAGTTACCTAGACGGGAGGACTCAGAGCACAGTAATTGGTCGACAAATAAGCGAAGCGACTAACGTGTCATTCGGTGTCCCTCAAGGTAGTGTTTTGGGTCCATTCTCTTTTTAATCTACATCAACGAATTGTGCGAATTACCTGTTAATGGTAGAATTGTATCCTTCGCGGACGACACTGTCCTTCTTACTGCGACTAATAATTGGAATGATACATTCTTCAAAGCTCAAAGTAACTTGGAACTAGCTAAAACTTGGATCGACAACCATATTTTAACGCTAAATGCTGCGAAATCAAAATTTATCACTTTCAGCTTGCGGGGAAATCCCAGCCAGGTTCTCAACCAAACACTTGCCATTCATACCGACAAATGCTTGGATAAGAATAGATGTGTATGTACTAAATTAAGCAAATCTGCAACAGTCTCCTACTTAGGCATAACGGTAGATGAGAAGCTATGTTGGGAAAATCAGATTGCAAAATTTGAGTTCGAGAATTAGAAAGCTGGTTTATGTATTTCTTAGGCTGCGCAACATTCTGTCCAAAACAACCATAAGAATGGTATACATGGCCTTGTGTCAGAGTATTTTGTCCTACGGAGTCGCGGCATGGGGCGCTACTACTAATGATAATCTGGATAGATTGACAAAAGCGCAGAAATTATTATTGAGAGTAATTCACAGGAAAAACCGACGTCATCCATCTGCCTTGTTATTTTCCCAATCCCATGTTCTATCAGCTAAACAGTTATTCATTAAGCAAGCGCTTCTTGCATTCTACAAATCTAGAGATGACCACGCCCGAACTCAAAACAATCTGAACACAAGAATGTCCGCGAGTATCAATTATATAATTCCGTCAGTCAGGACAACATTTGCCCAGAGACATATATTCTACATAGCCCCAAAATTATATAATTCCCTTAGTGAAGACATGAAAAATTATCCTAACATAAAAATATTTAAAGCAAACCTTAATAGATGGCTACTTAACAAGGGATATGTAAAATCTGATCAACTTCTTTGCAACGCACGACAATTTATTTAGTATCACTTATCTATTTTTCTTAATTAAATTTTATTAAATTACAACTATAAATATATATATTTATTACATAGCTATATTTTTTATAAAATTGGTATATTTATGTATATATACAGGTGGTGGGTATAAATAATTTATTTAAAAAAAAACACTTCATTTCTTAAAATTGCATAAAAATATGCACATCTAGAGACGGGCCAAATTATCGCCTAGTTAGATGTGCTATTGGCAGTAAAGGTCATGTAAGATGTGTTAAACCTCCCTATATTAATTATTAAATAATTTATATAATTATTATATGATTACATGACCTATGAATGAACTGTATACCTAATCCTATGTACCTAAATAAATAAATAAATAAATAAAATAAATTGCCCTGTATCGTTCACATGAACTAATTTCCGATTTTAGTTTATGAAGAAACGCAATCGTGCCCAATATTAGCGATATTTTATCTACCGCTAGATGGCGCTTCGTGCTCAGCACTTTTCATGTTATATTTTTTTCCAATTTTTTAAATTTGATTTTTCCACAATTTTTTATCAAAATTTGCTTATTTGCTCATGCTTATTTGCTCATATTGATTCACCCCCTTTAAGGATGCCGGTAAATAAAACTCAACCTGTATATACACCTTATTAAAAAAACTCTCCATTAGAGCCGAATTTAAGCGAAAAACAGTCAATAAATCACTTTGTTTAAGTTGGCAAATGCCGCGTCTTAAATTTATATGACAGTTCGAAATATTTGAAAATTTCGATAGTATCCACAATTAAAAAATATGATTTATTTTATTTATTTTTAAGCTATTGCATAGCTTTTATCGCGGGCCCTAGGCCAGCGCGGCGACCGAATGAAGAAATTTATAAACGAAAATGAATGATTTTAAACTGATAATTACGTCTAACCGAGTACTGCTTACGATTCAAAAAAAATATATGTTAAACAAGAACATTTTCCTAATATTCTTAGCTTTGAATATTTTAGATTTTGTTTATATTACATAGTGTAATTAATTTGTGAAATTAGGTCTAACCGAACACAAAAACGACTACTACGCAAATACTATCTGGTGTATTATTATGAAACCTGCTCCATTTTAAAGATAATTTAATTATCTATCTTTTTATCTACGATTTTTTTCGAATAATCCGGTTTTTTTGTTTATCGAATAAAAAATTCGTGCGCGGCGCTCTATCGGAAGACGTTTAAATTATTCCGAATCATTTGCGGCTGCGAAAGCAATTTCAACGTTTTCCGATAGAGCACAGTTATCTGATATCAGAAAAAAAAAATAATTATAATTGCATAAGTTGTTAAAAATGCTATGAAATAGCTTTACCGCGGCAGTCCCCGAGTGCCACACGTATTTTTTTTATTTAATTTTACATGTCTTATCTAATATGTAAGGAAGAAAGTACAATAATATAAATATTTAAAAAACACAACTGCGGTTACAAAAAAAAAACTAGTACTGTATTTATAGGTAATTATAAAAATATTTTGTTTGCGCTAAAAAAGCACGTTTGTTAGAGTTCTTCGTTGAAAAGTTCTTCGACGAAATTTCGACGAAAAATAAAGTTCTTCGATGAAACAATATTCGTTGAAACAAAATTCAATGTACGAAAGCCTCGCTACGTCCCCGATGACGCGTGTTTTCTCTATAAACATCCAGTGATTAAAGACGATTGCGCATTCTGTGGGTCAGTCGACAGGCCTTGTCCAAGGCCCGTCGAGCGGGGCTTTACG
This sequence comes from Micropterix aruncella, assembly GCA_944548615.1. NCBI lineage: Eukaryota > Metazoa > Arthropoda > Insecta > Lepidoptera > Micropterigidae > Micropterix > Micropterix aruncella. The sequence goes on along the minus strand of OX155977.1, from coordinate 3,159,572 downwards.
TGAGCCGGACCTATTGATCCGGCCTTCAGAGTGTGACGTCGCAGGGCTGCTCGCCCTGTGGCACGTATATTAAAACGATTGCGCGCCGTCGCCCCACTTAATCGGTTGCCCTCGGCGCTCAAGCACTATAACGGATTTTTATGAAATATTTGTGATTTTTGTATTTATCCATATAGGTACAATGTACATATGAACCAGAATGTACTCAATCAGACCTTTCATTTGATACTAAACACGATATATTTATCTTAATTTATTAATATTTGGGCATTTAGACAATTACTTACATAACTTACGCCTGTGCCTAGATATGCCATTTTGAGAATTATTTAAGATTGCGAGCTGACATCACAAGTTTATTACATTACAAGTTTATTACATTACCAGTTTATTACATAACAAGTTTATTGCGTTACAAGTTTATTACATTACAAGTTTATTAGATTACAAGTTTATTGCGTTACAAGTTTACTACATTACAAGTTTATTGCGTTAAAAGTTTAATACATTACAAGTTTATTACATTACAAGTTTATTGCGATACAAGTTTATTACATTACAAGTTTATTGCGATATAAGTTATTACATTACAAGTTTATTGCGTTACAAGTTTATTACGTTACAAATTTATTATATTACAAGTTTATTGCGTTACAAGTTTATTACAGTACAAGTTTATTTCTTTTCAACTTTATTACATTACAAGATGATTACATTACAAGTTTATTACATTACAAGTGTATTGCATTACAAGGTGATTACATTATCACCGGGGATTGTTATAATCCCTCACGTAACATCGAGGTACTTTCACCACATAATAATCATGCGGATCATCTTTAATCTTTCAAATTTAAGCTTATTAAATCGTTCATATCATTATAAGCCGTATTGGGCTCGATTGCGTTTCTTCGTGACCTAAAATCGAATTTAGTTCAACCGAACGAGACAGAGCAATACGTTAGAACGGAATATGATGAACTGTCGTCGATTTTCCCGCACCAAAACTACTCGTCGAACTTATGGACGCCCGAATTAGTTTTGAACACATTTCGTGCGGTGCTCGACTTAGATGATTTACCTTCTAGTCTAGTCAAATTAGGGTTTCACCTCGGAATGAGAGATAATAAGCTGGAAACTTGTATACACCTTCATTATGGAGTTCTATAAGTTGTCTCAAAAGTCTCATAAAATCTCGTGTCTGCGTCGTCAGTTATACAAGGTCAAAGGTTACAAAAATCGGTTTTTCGCGATTATATAGCTTTCTATAGCTCCAATGGTGTTAACACTTGTTATAAAAATTATAGAGCATACAATTTGCGACAAATTTTGTATGGAATATTTTTTTATGCGCTCAACCGTTTTTGAGATAGAGGGCGGAGAGCGCGCAGCGCTCAGCCATATATCCTGTAATGGGTTAAATTATGATTAACAATGAATAATTTATATTATTTATTACTTTTCTTCTTAAAATCTATTTTAAATAAATAATTATATATTATTAAGATATATATTAAATATTTTATTTAATGAGTTTTTAATAACACAAAGTAGGTAGGTAAGTACTTACTAATAAATTAATATATTATATATATGTAAAATGCTATTAAATACAATGTTTTAGCTAATAAATAATACAAAGTATTCATTCCTAATGATATTTAAATGATTTAATAACTTTATACAGTTATTATTCACCGAGATTCACAGTTGACCTTGCATTGCAGTATGTACGGCTGAGCGCTGCGTGCTCTCCGCCATCCACCCTCTAACGGTTGAGCGCATGAAATAATGTTTGATACAAAATTTGTCGCAAATCGTATGCTCTACATTTTTTGTCATATATGTTAACATCATTGGAGCTAAAGAAACCTAGATAATCGCGAAAAGCCAATTTTGGTGACCTTTGACCTTGAATAACTTTCGACGCAGACACGCGATTTTATGAGACTTTTGAGACAACGTATAGAACGCCGAAATAAAAGTGTATACGAGTTTCCAGCTTATTATCTCTCATTCCGAGATTTACCCCCTTTTTTTGCTAAAGCTTTGACTGCACTATTCGGTGGGTAGTTTTAATGCAGAAAAATGACAACCGTTCATTTGACATCCTGCTCTGTTACGTTCACATGAACTAATTTTATTGTTTATTTTATTTAGGTAAGTAACAGCATCAAATTATAATTAGATACATAATTCTAAAAAAAAACATGTTCTTATGCCGATTATAACTTACGCCGTTCGAAATTATTTGAAAAATATTTTACAAACTAAATTATGAAACAAAACATACAGTACATCCGTAAATATTTATTAGTTGAGAGAAAACGGATCTATACCGCGCGGAAATAATCGACAGTCCTCCCGATGCATTTGTAGATGGCCAATGTAACTTTGCCGAAAATGTAACTTTGCCGGGAGAACTCATCGTCCAAGTCCACGCGGAAAGGACTTATCCCCACCAACCAAAAAATGTCCCTTGATCTTGACTCTTGATCTATAAACCAAAGATACATAAACGTACATAATAATTATAAAGAATTGCATTTCTGCTTTAAGAGGCCGTGTACGAAATCGATGTGGGCCGTGATAATCAATGGTATAATATAACTATAGGTAGGTAGGATTTTCGGAGCCAAAGAGATAATTCCACCCTTTGGAAGCGCTCGGCGGGGACTAGAGGCGTGAATCGTATCATAGACGAGTATCATAACGCGAGAAATAGATTGTTTTAAAAGACTTTATTGCCAATTTTAATTAATGTTTTGCATTTTTTTTTGATGAAATGGATTGATATTGAACTAAAGTTTATTTCTGTTGTTTTTATTTTATGAACGAGAGTTCTAAAAGGCCAAAATCAAAAGCAATTCTTCGCCCAATTTCTAAAAAAATTGACAAAGTTAAATATTTTTTTTATCAACAATTTTATATGAAAGTAGTAAAAAGTGATTCACTTATTATATAGAGTACTTTCACAACAATACATTGTAATTTTTTCATACCGTTTAGATGTCAAAACGATTCGTAAATATGTTATATTCTAAACCTCTTACAGCAAAAATTCACAAACAGTCGCCGGTTAAAGGTCAATTAATCAAAATTCTATAATAATTTTCAAAAAAGTAGCTTACTCATTAGACAATAATATAAATGATCTTTTATGTTGTGCAATAAAACTTATAGAAATACAGTATTTTAACCTTAAATTCACGTCTGCAAAATTACGTAAATTCATGAAATGCGCAAAATTTCGTGTACGGCCTCTTAATGGGATCATAACTTGTCAATTGTGTATTTGTTGTGGTGGTTCGGCAATGCGTAGGTTCTTATTTCGAAAACGGGATTGAGATGTCCTACTGATGTTATTTTACTATGGTTCTACTGTATGTAGGAATGATGGTGTGAGTTGGCATGCAAATATCTGTCCGTATGTGGGGCAAAGCCGGATTTATAATTTTCTAAAGTCTATGCCACTTGACTTTGTGCCGCCCCTGTCCCCTACTTATCTTAATCACGTGTATTTAATTACCTAAGCTTTTTGAGGCGACGAACAATTTTACGTATTTATGTAAGTGGATAGGTAGGAAGCGCAAGAGAATGTTATATCATCGCGAGTGCCATAGCGTACTTTAACTGTGCAAATATTAAGTAAATAGTAGTCTAAGTGTCAATAAATTAACATAAATGTATCGTGTTTAGTGTCAAATGAATGGTCTGACTGAGTACAGTCCGGAAATATACAAGTGTCTATATGGATAATATACATAAACTACAACTTTTTCATAAAAAAACAATTATAAATACTATAGTTCGCTTTCTGTAATGATATTCGTGTTTTTATGCTTTTTAATATATTTACTTGTTGAGCATGTTTACCGGTAGGTTAGGTTGTTACATGTAGACAAACGGCCCCTTACGAAGGTGGGCCCCGAACAGTGAGTGTGCCCACCTCATTTCCAACCCCCCCCCCCCATTTATTAAACAAATAAACTTAGATGGTGTTTAACTCACATGACGAGCTAGATTTTGGCATTGATTTGACAGCGTGAGTTTTTAGTGACAATAGTGACGTTATTTATTTATTTATTTATTTATTTATTTATAAGTCCATAAAAATACATTTGATTACAAAAACATTCTCTTAGCCTAATATTTCATAATTAATTAAACAGGTTTTTTAATTTACCTAACTCGGAAAGAGATTCAGAAATAATAGTTTGTGGTTTACCACCCCACGAGGAATAACCTGTATCGAGGTGGTACCAACAGAAATCGTATATTGCCTGCCGAAAGAGCATGATATACCCGCTCTTAGGTTTTCATTTTATTTTAATATTTTTTAAAACTTTATATTGCAATGGTATTTACAATTAATAATTACAAGGATGGGGGTAGTTACTTTATTCTAAAATTTAAAAATTTTGAAGATACAGAAGGTATTTTTGTTCAAATATTCATAGCATTATTGCATTTAGCAAATCAGTAGGTACAAGTAAAAAAGCAATTAACTCTTTTTATATTATTTTTCAATGCATATATTTTTCAATGTTCACAAAAAAAAAAAAACAAAAAAAGGCGATACATTTTTTTCTTCAAAAATGTTTATTAAAAGTTGCTTGTTTTCTCGTACTGAGTCACCCACTTTAAGGTTCACTAATTTAAAACTCGTCCTGTATAGGGTATTAGGCTGCTTAATGTCATAGTACATTTTGGCAACTTTTCGCGCCGGAGCCATGCAGGTGGCGCTGAGGATAGTCAGGAGAACCTAATAGCCATCTATAAATATGTCGATAATGAAAGTTTTTTATTAAGGACTGATTAATAGATATTCGGCTATCTGTAATAACATTATTTATTCTGGACAGATAGTTTTGCTGATACGTCCAGATGAGATCTTTTAAAGCTAGTCATAAACAATACGAACAAGCTTTTAGGTACAAATCGAGTCAGATGACTAATTTACTGACAGAACTTGCGCTAATCGCTTCAAATAGTAGTTTATTTAACATGTCCAACATTCTATTTTGCAGAACATTCTTAAATAATAAAAGTTTTACAATTACCAAATTAAACTAAAAGTTAGATACATAGGTACATTTTATAATAGTAGCCGTAGAAATAATTATATTAAAAAAAAATGGTATTACTTTTGAATAATATAAAATTATAAAATCTTTATCATTCATGTTATAATTTAAAACCAAAACACGTATTTTGTTTTACTAAACGCTTTCCTTTTCAAAATGCACCGCTCGTTTTAAAAATAAAACGTCCTCAATTGCTTGTACCTACTCATAGTTTCATTGCGTTACTAGGGCGAGATAATTATTAAAATTACCGAGCTTCCTGGAATTTGCGATATCGTATTCTCGCACGTTCGAAACTAATACAGACAAACAAGGACGCCAGAGTAGACTCGTGATAGGATACAGAATAGGCGCGTTTAGAAGTCTATCTATAGTAGTATGGCTTAGAGCAGCGGTTCTCAAACTTTTTTGGTGATGGAACACTTTTGGGAAGCGAAATATTTGACGGAGCCCTAAAATATACAAAAAAGACTTTATTTGTATTCTTTATCAATTACATTACAATCAGTTACATAACATATAATTAAAGAGAAAAAAATGATATCTACTAATCAATTCCAATGGGAGGTATGACACTTTTCTTATTTTTCATCAATTGGTTGAAACCAATATTGGTCGCTTGCTCCCGGAGCGCGCAGTAATATTATTTTCTAATTCGAACGCATCCTAAAACCCATACCAAATATCTCATTATTACCATAGATACATAGACGGCTGCTAGAATAATTTCGCTCGTCATTTCGAGGATATTTCTGCTAAAACTCCATTGTACAACATCATATATTTTTTTTTGTTTTTTTGTGTGTTTATGAGCTAATATCTAAATATTTTTGTATGTAAATAAGCAAAAATAAATATTATATTTAATAGAGAATCTAATAAAGATCACGAAAGTTTACAATTTCTAAATTGGTTTCCCTATATTTCCGTAAGACATGCCGACAAGTTAGAAAGTTAGACAAGTTAGAAATGCCGAGTTTTTTTCACTTTTTCGACTTTCTCATATTTATTCATAATTATCTAATTGTTTTACAAAATGAGATTTCAATATTCTATATACTAAATTTCAATGCGAGCATAGTACAGTTATTCTTTTTATGATTGCTATAGTAGTTCCATAGTTATAGTACTTTTTGTTGAGCGCGGCGATATTGCAAGAAATTACAATAAATTTCCGCGGTCTGCCATGAAATTATGCCGCTTCTCGAAGGGTTAAAAAGTGTTAGCCGTATGATTTCAGCTGCGTTTAATACGAAACTATCTGCCTACCTGCATTATGAATAGCAATTTTTACAGCGAAACTGGCGGAGCTCGTATGCATGCGACGCGACAGTCACCTCTATACGGCAAACGAAGGGATTCGCGCTTGTAGATTTTAGGGGCTCTCTAGACGATTAAGCATGCTTGTCAAGCATCACGTCGCGGGTTGGGAGGGGATAGTGAACCGCAGGAATAATGCAAATATTGTTTTCAAATGTTTACCAAAAATGCCTAATTTTGTAGTTTATACCAGGGAGTCAAGTTAATTAGTTGTAATTGATTGATGAATGACGTGACTCCCTGGTAGAAAACTATAAAATTAGGCATTTTTAGTAAATAATAAAAAAAAATATTTGCATGTTTCTTGCGGTTTACGATCCCTTCCCAGCCCGTGGCGCAATGCTTGACAAGCATGCTTGATCGTCTAGAGAGCCCTTTCAGTCTGCAGTTTAGATAATTGATTAAAATAATAATTTAAAAAAAAATTATAGTTTAAAAAAAACACTAAAAACACGCTTTTATAAATGCACGTAAAAACCACACCATCAGACCTTGAAACCTAATCGTGGTCAAAGTTCATTCCAAGACTTTTCTAACAAGTCCAAACACAGCTATGATACGATGTTCCATCATGAAGTTCCAGTTCATGATGATGGTATGATATTATACGGCACCTGCGACTTCCGTACGCACGTAGTCTCTGGTCGACCGAGCGACTCTGCATCGACTGTCGACTGAGTCGCCGCGACTCAGTCGACAGTGCGTAATGAACCTAACACAGGAGTGCTTAGCAAGGTAGGCTCGGCTGCTCTTTGCTTAGCATAATAGAAAGATAATCATTTGCGTTTAATGTATGCGCTATGTAACCTGGGCTCAGACAGATGTGTATATAACAAGAAGCATACAACGGGATTTTCTTAGTTATCAATTTGAATTATTTATTTATATAAGTATATATAAATAAATAAATAAAATAAATTACTAAAATCATAGCGAGATGCAAAGATTTCGCTTATTGTCAGTGTACTCGGAAAGGGATTTTTATAAATTTCTTACAACTGTCTTTTTCCCTTTCTTTTAGTTTTAAGTGTATGCCGTTTAAAGTCCATGAAGTAATTTTATACTGGAATTGCGATTATATTTTTACATGACTGCCCAAAAAGGGAGTGTTATGTGTTCAGGGTTTATCTATGTATGTTTTCCGTTTCTTTATTCCACCATAACTTCTAAACGCTCGAACTGATTTAGAAGTATGTAGTATTGTTGGAATCGTTATGTCGTCTTGAGTGTCATAGGGTGCCTTTACTCTCCAAATATCAAACTTAGACAACTTTTAAATAGTAACTAGTTTAAATATTAACTAGTAACAACATTAGACAACTAGTTAAAATAGTAACTAGATTTCTAAATGTCAAAATGTCTATAAATTAACAAAAATATATCGTATTTAAGTATCAAATGAAAGGTCTGATTAAGCAAATCCCGGAAATATACATGTAGGTATCTATATCTGTGTAAAAAAATATTTATTTTTATTTAAAAAAAAATTATTTCTTAAAATTACGGCGATTACCTTACTATATTTTTATAAAATTATGTTAATTTAAATGTCTGCCTTAGAACAGGCTATAGCCTAGTTAGGCGACATTGAAATGGAATATCTGGCAACAGTTTCTGGCATATCAGGTTTTCAGTTTTTTGCTACTGGTTATTTTGTCTATTACATTGTACCTACATGTCCATGAACTGTAAATGTTTTTAAATTACGTAATTAAATAAAATAAATAAATAAATAAATATGGATATCTTGCGGTGTCGACTACAACGGGCGAGCCCGTCACCACAGGACGTTTTAACGATTAGTCGTTCTGTCGCCCTGCAGTGAACGTAGAAGACTTTGGACAGTGCAATTCTACGTCCAGCTACGTCACAACCCGTGAGAGTCCAACGCCTTACCGCGAGTTAGCCAGGAATAAACCCGGCGGGCTCGAGATACTCGCGCCCTCACTTCCAATTGTGACCAGATTTCTCCGGTCTCTCGATTGGTTCCGAGTTCGAGGTCGCTTGCGCGGTCCTCTCCCTTACGAAGCGGTGAAACGGAGTGCACCGAATCTATCGCGGACCAAGGCGTCCTTTGCCCGACTCTGAACCGGGATCGGATGACCAATGGTCATTTCAAGAGCAGTCGCCGTAAGGTAGACAACCACCCCCGCTCTGTAGGAAACAATACAGTTCCCAGACTCCCCCGACTGTTAGTCGGAGAGCACAATCGATTGGCTTGCGCCGCACGGTGTGCAGACCGTCCAGGGGCGCCAGAGGTTTGATTCCCAGGGGAGACTGGTTGACCCAGTGTCCTACCCAGGATTCGCACCCCATGCGGGGAGGCCGTCGGATGGGTGTTGACCCGTGAGTGTGACCGACCCTGAACACATGGGTCATCGTGGCCACCTCATCATGGGCCCGTTAGCCCCCATCTATATGGATATATACATAACTTCTAAACGCTCGTACTGATTTAGAAGTGTGTGGTATTATTAGAATCGTTATGTCATCCCGAGTGTCAGGGTATGCGCCACGCCCCCTTGCACTCAAATAAGGAGAAAGCAGCGTCTTCAATATAAATCGCCGTGTTACGCGTTGGCGTAAAAGACAGTCATCATTTCACATTTTTGTATTTTCGTTCTTCGTTCTTCTTAACTATCCAAATATTAGGTAAATATTTGTCCAAATGTCCAAATCTCCAAATGTCAATAAATTAACATAAATATATCGTGTTTAGTATTAAATATCTATATGAATAAATACATAAACCAGTAATATTTTATTAAAAACTATAATAAAAATAAAGACCTACCGTAATAAAATACAGTATCTAGTTTATATTTTGTAACTGCAGTCGTGTTTTTTATTCCTTTTAATATATTTACTTGTTGAAGTCCACGGTTTCAGTCAATTCAGCTTTAAATGAGTATTTTATTAAAAATATATATTATTACAATGTTTAAAACAACATTTGATTATTAGAGCCCTATCCACCCTGGAACGGGTTAGTCCCAGTTGGGTGACAGAATCTAATAAGCAAGAGGTTAAGGTCTTACCATTCGGTTTCTATTATTTTTGTAAGCAATATGAATGACGGTTTTTGGAAATTATTTCCTAATTAAATAAATAAATAAATACAGGCAAAGCCCGATGCTGCGTTTAAAAGTAGTGTATAATGGTTGACTGTAAGATATCGCTATAGCGATAAGTCCGCCATTTGTGCATAAAATGTCTTTTTTATAAAACCAGCGTAATATTCATTAAGTTATGTTTTTATAGCACAATAAAGTTATTCTATTCTATTCTATTCTATTCTATTTAAAAAAAAACATTAGCTTCACCAATATATGCAAGCGTGGACTCCAGAATAAAATGTCACCCTATGCTCTGGTACGGAATCCTAAAATGGAAATAAGCACTAATTCGGCCCTTTTCGCCGCTTGTAAACCCTAATCCGGAGCTGGAAATGAATACAATAACCCGCTGCATCCCAAAATCGGGCAAGAATGACACCCGAGCCCCTTAATATCCCTTTCTTTCGCTAAAACTCACTAACACGATTTTTTTCAGTATTGCTGGCACTAACCACCTCACCATTTGTCCATGCCGAGTGTCAGAGTGAGTATCTCTATTTGTTTAACAAATCCTGGGGGCCGTTCGTGACCCGCGTACACTCGGACGGGCCCTCGGACACAGCATGTGCATTGTGCTAAAAACTATCGCCTCAAAAAAAATTGTCGCCCGGGGCGGACCGCCTCCTTATTTCCCTCCCCCCATTATTGATACGGGAGAGGGAAGCATTTGAACAGTAATTATTTTTTTTGTTGTTTAAAAATACGATAAATTAAATTTGCGACATTGGGTAGCGACCCGGCTTCGTTATTTATTGATTAATTTCCCATATATGCCTCCCTCTCCCCAGCATTTATTTTCTCACTTTCTTAGTATAGTAATCAGGTACTTTAACTCCGAACATTTGAGAAAGTTTTGTAAATAGGATATTTGGAGCTGTCAACTACTATGGGCGAACCTGTCACCTCTGGAAGTTTTAACGATATTGTTCGTTCTGTCTCCCGTGAGGTGAGCGCAGAAGACTTGGGACGTTAAAAAACCGCCGTCTAGCTACGCCACCTGCCCGTCAGAGGCCAACGCCTTACGGCGAGGCACCGGGAAAGGTAAACAGCGGGCAACCTCGCCCCTGACTACCAATTTAGAAGGATATGTCCTTCTGGAATTAACCTTCAGGATGCCTCCTACCTCTTGACTGGTTACAGGATCGAGGTCGCTTGCGCGGTCCTCTCCCTTATGAAGCGGTGATTTAGTGTCAACCGAATCTATCGCGGACCACAACATAGGTACATTCGGGTAGCCGAATGGTCGTTTCAAGAACAGTTACCATAAGGTTAACAACCACCCCCGCTCTAAAGGAAACTGTTCCCAGACTTCCCCGGCTGTTAGTCGTAGTTCACAATCGATTGGCCGACGCCGCACGGTGCGCAAACCGCCCAGGAGCGCCCGAGGGTTGACTCCTAGAGGAGACTGGCCCGCAGGACAGCGTCCTACCTTGACTCTCTCTTCTGCTTGGATGTCGCCAGATGGGTGTTGATTTGTGAGTATGACCGACCCTGATCGAATGGGTCTTCGTGGCCAACTCCAACAGGGCCCTTTAGCTCCTTAGGAAGGTATAACAATATCAGATTATCCTTCCAACCGCGTGGTGGGTTACGTAGAGACTTGGGAAGACACAGTCCACCGTCGAACTACGCCAACACGCCCGTGAGAGTCCAACGCTTTACCGCGAGCTACTGGGGTGAATCCAGCGGGCCGACCTTGCGCCGTCACTAGCGAATTTGGTTGGATTCGAGGTTGCTTGCGCGACTTCTACCTGGTGTTCGCGGTAATTCAGTTCGAATTTATCGTGGAATGCCTTATAAATAAGTATGGGTAGTTTCGTGGACATACGCTGAGTCCTATAGGTACCTCAGACAGCTAATGGTTCCTATGCAGTTGGGCCACAATACCCGCTCTTTTTCTTGTGTCGACTCAAATCACGGTTCAACTACTTTTGCCCATTAACTACTTTGGGAGTTAATGGGCCCTTGCTGAGTTGGCCACGAAGACCCATTCTGTTCAGGGTCGGTCACACTCACGGGTCAACACCTATGCGACGCCCTCACGCATGAAGTGCGAGCCTGGGTAGGACTCTGACCTTACGGTTAGTTACCCCTGGGAATCAACCTTCTGGTGCTCCTGGACGGTCTGCGCACCGTGCGGCGTAAGCCAATCGACTGTGCACTCTGTCTAACAGTTTAGTGGTTTCAAGGCGGCAGGTGAGGGTGGAGAACCCACCCACCGCCCGGGCAGTTATAACGACGGTGGTCGTCTTATCTGCCCGGGATATCATGCAACGACACCCCGCGCGTAACAGAAGGGTATACGCGCGAGGGGTAAAGAAAGGTAGCCACCCCCCCCGTACCACACCGAAAACCCATTTATTCAGTATAAAAAACAACAGAAGATAACAACAAAAGAAGATAAGAAATAGTCGTAAAAATAATAATAAAATAAACACAAAACAGAGATTAAACTTAAACAAAGACAGGCTACCAAACAGAGACAGGATGTCGGGGGGACTAAGTGGTTAGTGAGGGGGTATGTAGACGTATGGGTCATGGGGCGGTCTCGTGGGGGACGGCCTAACCAAGGTCCTCAGGCTGGGGACGCGCCCGCGGGGGCGGTTTGGGGGACGGCACATAGACGGGCACTTCGGGCTGGAAGGGGCCTTGGCATCACGCCACTGGTGTCGGGGGGGGACCCCAAAACTGGGGTTCCCGGAAGTCTCAACTCCTCCCAAAGGGAAACCCACTTCTCCACGAAGCATCGGAACGCGCCGAAGCAACGCCCACACTCGACCAGATCCGCATACCATATCGGTAGGCGCTTGGCGCACGCGCCGACCTCACGCACTAATTTATCCCGTGCGGTCGAGAGCTTTGGGCATATCCAAATGACGTGTTCTGCCGTTTGAAGTCCAGGCCCACACGAGCACCAGGGGTTACGGGAGAGTCCAAAGTCAAACAGCTTGGCTTTGAATTCCCCATGGCCCCCGACCAGCTGGGTGGTATGGTGATCGAACCGCAGAAAACACGCATTTTTCATTCTCGCCTCTACCGACGGAAAGAAGCAGTGGGTGAGGCGGCCCGTGCCGCCAGCGTCCCACCTCTCCTGCCAAACACGAAGGGATTCCGCACGAATCAGGCGGGCAAACTCCCCAGCTCGATACCCCGCCGGGTCAACCGAGAGGCCATGAAAGACCACTGGTCCTCCCCGACGATACCGCGCCAACGCTGCGCGCTCCAAAACCTCCAAATCGATGGGCAGGACGCCCGCAATGACAGGTAGCGCGAGAGTGGACGTCGTCCTGTACGTCCCGGTCATAGCCACGAGAGGGATGCGCTGCCCACGCAAGAGAGCCACTCGGGTTGCCTCCGGGATGTGGTGCTCCGTCCACGCACGTGCAAAACTAACAGTCGGGGGAGTCTGGAAGCAGTACTGTTTCCTATAGAGCGGGGGTGGTTGCGGACCTTACGGCGACTGCTCTTGAAACGACCATCGGCTATCCGATCCTGAGTGAACAGCCGGGCAAAGGACGCTGGGGTCCGCGATAGATTCGGTATACACCGTTTCACCGCGTCGTAAGGGAGAGGACCGCGCAAGCGACCTCGAACTCGTAACCAATCGAGAGACTGGAGTAATCTGGTCACAACTGGAAGTAAGGGCGTGAGTATAAGCCCACCGGGTAACACTCCTGGCTATCTCGCGGTTAAGGCGTTGACCTCTTACGGGTTTGTGGCGGAGTCAAGTCTTCTGCGCTCACTCCAGGGAGATAGAACGACTAATAGTTAAAACCCTGAGGTGACGGGCTCGCCCGCTGTAGTTGACAACCCTAGTTGGTTCAACTACTATCCGGTAGCTTCCTTGAAGATGGTTAAACCTGGAAAGGATACTGTTTCACCTGCCATATCAGGTGGATCACTTCCTCCAAGGATTGTCCTTCGGGTGCTGCTGGGCGTTTTGCGCATTGGCGGCGTCTGCCAATCGAGTGTGCACTCCGGCGAAAAACCGGGTGGAGGGGGGGGGGGTCTGGAAATGATCCTAGGGTGCTTCCACACTAATCGATCGATCATCGATCGGTAAAATTGTAGAATCGGTAGAATGGTGATCATCGATCGATAGAATGATGATGATCATCGGTAGAATGGATCAGTCGATGTCGCTCGTCAGTTGTTGCCACATTAACAACGGACGATCAATGTCGATTGATCGATGCAATCGATCGATGATCGATCGATTGGTGTGGTAGCACCCTTATACGTTTCCTAAGCTATAGCTATTGCTGCTAACTCAATATTGGTCCCGTTGAGTGCAAGACTTGCTCACTGTTTCGGAATGAAAAGACCTGCTATACTAGACTAATCGAACCTGGTTACGGTTTATGCAACTTGATTTTCATCTTGCAGCTCGATCGATTTACTGCTATGAGTGCGATAGCTGGACTGACGCGCGATGTAAGGATCCATTCAACTATACAGCTTTGCCTAGAGATCAGCCGCCTCTTATGACATGCAATGGCTGCTGCGTCAAGATGGTTAGACATTCCAAATCGCGTAAGTTGATCTATTTCTTTACATTCTTAGCATTGACTGACATCTCTACATCCCAAGAAGCATAAAAGCCGTATAAGAATTGCCGAATATAGTTTTAAGCTCATTGGAAATCATGTATAGATGTTCAAATTAACTCTCAGCTATGTAAAGGTGTCATTTTGTGAATTTGGTGTGAATTTGGCTTACATTACCTTTTTATCATATAATTTTGTCGTTTAAAGGTTTACTCAGCTTTTCTTATATAACTAGCAAGTAATAACTTCTCGTCATTGCTCTATAAGCGCATATTCAGCTATGTTATACAGCGTTTTAGCTGTATAAGCCTTTTGGTCGAATACGTGTGGTATAATCGCTATAAAGCATACTAATTTATAACGATTTTTTAACTGTCAGCTGTATAAGTAGTAGTCTGATATAAAACAAACAAAACAAAAGCTACTACACTACCCTACCCTTACTCCACCTAAGGCTGTATATTGGTTACAAGACCCACCCTTATACAGCGTATAGTCATATTGAAGTGCTGTAATTGATTTACAAAGAGTTAAAGCTGTAAACTTGTCACCAGGCGCTCACTTACAGGCGCTCACAGCAGTTTATCTATACTAATATTATAAAGAGGTAAAGTTTATGAGGTTGTAAGAAGTAATCTCTGGATCTACTAAACCGATTTTGAAAATTCTTATACCAATAGAAAGCCACGTTATTTGTGAGTGTCATAGGTTATACATTAGCACGAAAAATGAAAAGACTTTTTCGTGGTAGTCGGATTTGCAAAGTAGGTAAGTCAGAGAAAAAACGGTCGAACGAAAACGTTTCTAACTAACGCTGTCTTAACGGTGAGAGATATATGACTAAGTTCTAGAGGAAAGTTTTAAAGCTTAATAATGCCTACAAATAATTCAGCGACAGCATATGTCTAACTTTTATATTTAAGTCACGAAAAGTAGTATTTTAGGTATATTTAAAAAAATAATTTAAATCGTTAGGTCATGTTTATTGGTCATATTATCAACAATTACTAATTCCTATCAAAATACGCAAATTTGTCGCCTCAAATATTTAAAACAAAGGACTTTTCCCTTTTACTGCATAAATAGTTAAAGAGATAATACGACATAGGTATGGAACCGCGACCGTGTCGTAATCTATCTATACTGATATTATAAAGACGTAAAGTTTGTGAGGTTGTAGGAAGTAATCTCTGGATCTACTAAACCGATGTAAAAAAATCTTTTACCAATAGAAAGCCACGCTATTTGTAAGTGTAGTACGCTATATATTAATCCGAAAAATTAAAAGACTTTTTCGTGGTAGTCGGATTTGCAAAGTAAGTCGGTGAAAAAACGGTCGAACGAAAATGTTTCAAACTAACGCTGCCTTAACGATGAGAGATATATGATTAAATTCTAGGGAAAAGCTGTAGAGCTTGATAATGCCTACAAAAAAGTCAACGACAGTATATGTCTAACTTGTATATTTAAGTAACAAAAGTAGTATTTTATTTTTAAGCTATTGCATAGCTTTTATCGCGGACCTAGGCCAGCGCGGCGACCAAATGAAGAAATTTCTTAACGAAAATTAATGATTTTAAACTGATAATTACGTCTAAACGAGTACTGCTTACGATTCGAAAAAAATATATGTTAAACAAGAATATTTTCCTAATATTATTAGCTTTGAATATTTTAGATTTTGTTTATATTACATAGTGTAATTAATTTGTGAAATTAGGTCTAACCGAACACAAAAACGACTACTACGCAAATACTATCTGGGCGTATTATTATGAAACCTGCACCATTTTAAAGATAATTTAATTATCTATATTTTTATCTACGATTTTTTTCGAATAATCCGGTTTTTTTTGCTTTATCGAATAAAAAAATCGTGCGTGGCAGTCTATCGGAAGACGTTTAAATTATTCTGAATCATTTGCTTTCGCAGCCGCAAATGATTCGGAATAATTTCAACGTTTTCCGATAGAGCGCAGTTATCTGATATCAGAAAAAATAAAATAAATAAAATAAATAAATAATTATAATTGCATAAGTTGTTAAAAATGCTATGCAATAGGTTTACCGCGGCAGTCCCCCGAGTGCCACACGTATATTTTTTTTTAAATAATTTAAATCGTTAGGTCATGTTTATTAGTCAACGATTATGAATTCTTATCAAAATAAGTAAATTTATCGTCTCAAGTGTTTAAAACAAAATACTTTTCGCTTTTACTGCATATAATTTCCCTTGTACTGCATAAATGGTTAATGAGATAAGACACTCACAAATAAGACACTCACAAGAAGACACTCACAAATAACGGTAATATAGTCAAATTGCAGTAAAACATACATATGCAGAAAAATATAACCCTTCTTTTGGCAGTCAGGATATAAATCATAGCACTCAGTACTAACCGAGCCACACTCATAATTTCATCACAAGTAAAAAGTTTTACCGCCCAACGAAGTGGGCACAGGTCAGCTATAGTACGGGCCAAAATAACGTTCCGGTGAGGCAATAAATCATTAGGCCGGCCCGCCCCTTTTAAATACCTGCTTGTAGGGATGCGTGTCATAACCTTCGCAGATTATCTGTCAGATTATTATACTACTGAAATTGAGCATCTGAACTTTTGTCGGGTCACTTTTCAGTTCGTCAAAAAATGACGAAATGTTATCACCGAGTCTGCATGTTAATATCACCCTTCAACTTCAGACTTCAATAGCTCCAGGTTAGGAAATAGGGTCTCCATTGCTCAACTGATATGTAAGTAATAATGTTTTATCCGCGCAGCATTTTATGATATACATAATATGTGGGTCTCATTATTACAAAATGCCACGATAACATTTTACTAATGACTGTTTAGAACTTAAAAATGACCTATGATATGCCATGCTATGATAACACTGGTCGACAATTTTGTTTTTAAGTGCAGTCCCTAAAGCATAGCTAATTTTTTTATATGTATTTACTATCCTTAAACACAAAATGAAACAAAAAAATTTTTTTACAGGTCAGGTTTTTTTATTATTTAACTAAGTGTTTTTACATAATTCTGTCATAATATGACGGGTACTTACTTAGCAAAATTTCAAATTTAATTCAATTTAATTTATTTTGCTCCTGATTTGCGCTTGTGAGTATCTTGAGAGTCTCTCTGCAGGGTCCAGCAATAGTCAGCCAGCATAGATGGGCTCCACTTTCCTTGGTATCGCTTCTCCATAGCCGCAATGTCCTGATGAAATCGTTCGCCATGCTCGTCACTGACATCTCCCATATTTTCGGGAAAAACAATTAAGTGAGAGTGAAGAAAGTGTATTTTTAGTGACATGTTACATCCCATATTTTTATAGGCCATGAGCATTTCAGATATAATGCTGATATAGTCTTCACTTTTATGATTTCCAAGAAAGTTCTAGACAACATTCTTGAAGGCCGACCAAGCGGCTAGCTCATCTGGTCTCAACACTGTTTTAAAATTCATATCAGTCAAGATCTCCCTTATTTGTGGTCCCACGAATATTCCTTCTTTAATTTTTGCGTCGCTGATCTTAGGAAGCTTTTGCTTTAAGTAAGTCATGCCATTTCCATCCTTAGACAATCCTTTTACTAAATTTTTCATCAAACCCAATTTAACGTGTAAGGGTGGAAGTAAGATATCTTCAGATTTTACTAAGGGAACATGGTGAACATTCTTCGTGCCAGGTATAAGGTGCTCTCTAGTAGACCAGTCCTTCTTGGTTCAGTCTTCTGTCCCACTCGCACAGAAAACAACAATACTTTGTGTATCCCGTTTGCATTCCTAGTAGGAGCCCTATTACTTTTATTAGATCACCACATATTTTCCATTCGTATTTAACGTATTTTATTTTTGTTAACAGCAGCTTCATGTTGTCATAGTTCTCTTTCATGTTTGCAGCATGACAAGGGGAATGGACGGTTGAGTATTTCCGTTGTGAATTAAAACAGCTTTCAAACTTACTTTTGACGAGTCTATGAAAAGTCGCCAATCTGCTGCGTTATGTTGCAAGCCAAGAGCTGCGAACAGACCTTCAATGTCTTGACAGTAACATAAGGTGTCTTCCATGACATAATAAAGAACCAAGAGACGATGCCGGTTTCTAAAGTGCGTGATTTTTGTACCTTTTTCGAGAAGATTCGACTGCTGCAAGCGCGAAGCCATCATTTCTGATTGCAGTTTTGATAAATTCAGGTCACGTACCAGATCATTTACGTCATTTTGGTTCAACAAGTGAGGTTTCGCAGAAGTAGACACCTCCACAGAGAACTCAGAATCCGACTTTTCAGTATCAATGATAACACACGAAAAAATATGAATTTATACATATTTTAGTAAAACTCCATAAATTCCATAAAAACCTGACGTAATAGAAAAAAACTAATTACGTATCTGAAATCAGCGTGAAATTTCCTATAAGATTTAATTACTTTGGTTAAAGGGACAAAAAATGTGTTGACCAGTGTAATCAGTTATCTATTAAGTACTTATTTAATAACTCACATCGCATAATTAGGTCATTATTTAATTACTCTGATTCTAAAATTATACTTAAACCGAAAATATTAATAAATATAGCAATCGGTACTATAATAAATGCAGATGTTTAATACTGTTTCATCGAGCAAGCGTAATTCATCGATAAGCAATATCGATGTTAGCCGCATCCTTGTTGACAGCTCGGTTTATTACCCCATCGGAACGTTTCTTTGGCCCGTACTTTAGTAGTTTTATAAAGGTTATATTGAAGTTGCAGATGCCATATAAGCAAAGTGGGCATTTTTTGCGAATATAACCTAAAATTTTTGTATTATATTTTTAAAGGCAATTTAAGTCATACACCCTATTGCAAAGTGTGTGAACAATACCCAGCAAGTGTTCTTTTTTAGTGCGAGAAATAACATTAATTTACAAAAAAAACTTTAAATTATAATTATGAATTAAAATTGAGTTAAACTATTAATATTTTAAAGGCGCGTTGAGATTTTGTTAGAAATGTTACTTAATATTTTCGTGGAAATGATGTCCGCATGAGAATTTGGTGTATTAAACTACAATACAATCATTTTAAAAACTATAAAATGCAATAAATTAGTAGTCATTAGGAATTCTATGTGTGCGACTGCAAATGATCATGCAGCTTCCTTTCGTTACCATTCTATATCATTTTAAGGCATTACTCGACTAGAAGTTGTAATAAAGTATTAGGTAATTGGAGACACTTTTACAGCAGCTGGCTATATAAGGGTGGCTTATACCACCAAAGGTAGCCGTTATGACCGCTATTCAGACACTATTCAGCTAAAAGTCGTATAAAATGCGCCTAATCCAGTCATATAGCAGTCATATAAACGTTTATATGACTGCTATATGACTAGTTCTTGTGACTAAAAACTGTAGCGATAAAGTTACCGTTATATATCTAATTTGCGCTACTGCGTGAGACACGAGAGTCTTACACGGGGTAGCCCTTCGCACGTGGAGGCTTCTGAATAGAAGCTCGTGAGTTGAGCCGATCCGAGAACAAAATGGATCTTATGGATTAAGCTGCACGAAACCTACCACGTAGTATCTACAGTATATTTACTTGTTAAATTAATTTTCAAACTGGACAACGATCCTGAAAACTGGGCAGTTTGATCTAAAACGGGATTAGCTATTTTTGTTTAAGAGGCCGTGGCGGCCAAAAGCCGCCACGGCCTCTTAAACAAAAATAGCTAATCATAAATTGCCTCTATAAAATTAAACCATAAATTGCCTCTATAAAATTAAACCGACTCACGACAGCGTGAACCGATTCGTCCAGCTTTACCTGGGAAATGTGAAATTTCGCGACCTATTTTATTTTATGATAAAATATTTGAAAAATGTCCGCAGATGTTAGGAATTAAAACGCCCCACCATGTTAGGAATTAAAAAAAAAACAAGGAAAACCCACGAAATTACGGCTCAAGGGAATGAATGCCGCGATTGTGCAAAAAAAGGCGATTTTTGTTACACTATCGCTTGCCCCCTGAGTTTACGAATTCAAAAGTCGAAGGCGTTTCCACTCTTTCGGTCTAGTCGCCCATCACTAATGGAAATGTCATAGTGACATATTATATTGCTGTTTCTATTCATTTTGAAACGGTTGTTGCCAAATGTGAATGTTCTATAATACCTATTTCAAAATTTCGTAGAAATGGATCAACAGAAAATATACAATGAACTCAACACTGAGGTTGTTATAAAGTGCGAAAATGACGATGAAGTGGAGATAGAAAGTGACGTTCCTCTAAAGAAGGAGGATTTGGACGACACGCGCGACGATAATGATATTCTTCAATTTTGTGAAGATGAGGTTAGTTTCATCAAACCGGAAAGAAGAGATTCAGTTGTGTCAGATATCTTTGTGGAAAAATCAGAGATTGTCGTTATGAAAGAGGTGAAAGTGTTTGTGGGAAAGTTGGTTGATTTTACGTGAGTTCTATGCTATATACATCTTGATAAAATCGAACCATTGCACGTATGGAGGCACCGTAAAGATGTGGTTGAGTTTCTGTGTTCGGTTTGCAATAACTCTGAATTAAGTAAGGAAAAATGCCATATTGACAGAAGAAAATTTATGTGCGATGAATGTGAGAGTGATTTCTATGACAAGGCAAACCTAAAAAGGCATATTATATCTGTGCATCTCCGCCAGAAGAATTTCAAATGCAAAGAATGCGACAAAGCATTTTCCCGGAGCGGACACTTAAAGGAGCACGTCGTATCGATTCATCGCAAAGTACGGTTTGCATGTCAGCAATGTGAGAAAGACTTTTCGCACAGCGGCAGCTTGAGCACTCATGTCAGATTTGTACATCTTCGAAAGGGCATGTTTATTTGTGAAGTGTGTAACAAAGCATTTCCAAGTTTGAACGACTTAAAAAAACACGTAAATTGTGTACATCGTAAGATGAAAGCGCACGCTTGCAAGGAATGCCGAAGTGCTTTCTTCAAGAGACCTGATTTAAACCTACACATTAAAATAGTGCACCGCAGGTTGAAGGAGTTCGCCTGTGATAAATGTAATAGAGGCTTTTCTTATAGACAGCATCTGACAAGACATGTTAACGCGGTGCATTTAAAACTGAAAAAATACACTTGCGCGACTTGCGACAGGAAGTTCAGCGAAAAAATAAAATTAGAAAGACACATTGGTCGTATCCATTTTTAGATGAAACCGTTTGTATGTGGAAAATGCGACATTGCGTTTGCTAAAAAAAGAAAGTTAATATCACACAGGGCAAACTCAAAATGTCAATCCTAGTAATATCTGTTGTAAATGCTTCGAGTTTGGCTTAATTACCCTTCGAATCAATAGCGATTGGTAAATATTTAAAGTAGTTATAAAATCCGACGTATCTTATAATAAGTAGGTATAAGAAGAATCCAATGTATTATTATGTTTCATTTCGAGATTCCCTGGTTTACATATTATTAGGAGTAAGCATAACTTACATTAACATTGTAATATTAGTTCTTTTCAATAAAGTTTTATTATTGCAATTTTTTTTTTTTTTTTGAATAGTATTTCAACTCAAAACAAAACAAAAACGTTTTCTTTGGATTACCTACTAGTAAAGATTGTACCGGGCCGTCGATTTCAAAATTTATATTGATAGATTGAAATTAATTAAACGAACCACTTGCAAAACCGTAGCACCTACACGGGACACACAGAATGTTTCCGGGAGTTACTGGGCCCTGTTGGAGTTAGCCACGAAGACCAATACGTTCAGGGTCGGTCACAATTACGGGTCAACGCATATCCAGCGGCCTCCACGCAGAAAGTAGAGCCAGGGTAGGACGCTGGCCTGTGGGCTATTCTCCCCTAGGAATCAACCTTCGGGCGCTCCTAGACGGTCGGTGCGCACTGTGCGGCGTCAGCCAATGGATTGTGCAATCTGACTAACAGCCGGTGGGGTTGGGAACAGCAATGTTTCTTACAGAGCGGGTGTGGTTGTTAACCTTATGGCAACTGCTCTTGAAACGACCATTCGGCCACCCGATCCCGGGTGAATAAGCCGGGCAAAGTATGCCGTGGTCCGAGATAGATTCGGTTGACACCGTGTCACAGCTTCATAAGGGAGAGGAGAGGTTAATTTCTGGCGGAGATATCCTTCCATACTGGTAGTCAGGGGGCGTGGCTGCCCGCTGGCCGCCTCGCCCCCTGACTACCCTACCCTTCACAACCTTTCCCGGTGCCTCGCCGTAAGGCGTTGGCCTCTGACGGGCAGGTGGCGAAGCTAGACTGAGGATTGTTTTTCGTGTAAAGTTTCTTGCGCTCACCTCACGGGAGACAAAACGATCTATATCGTTAAAACTTTCTGAGGTGACGGGTTCGCCCGTTGTAGTTGATAGCTCTAGTTGAATGTTTTCTATTTGAAAACGAAAGAAATCGGTTGTGACGCCCTATGACTTTCCCGGCAAATAGCCAAGGACTGTCGGTAAGGTTTTGAAGGTGATATCCCTACGGGAAGAAGGTTTACCTAATTCAATGTTTAAGTTAAATTATTGTCGGCGAGCAATAATCGAGGGTCGCACATCTCGATGTAATCGGATGCAATTTTGTCTTGAATTTATTTTACTTTATCATTTGGGCATACAATATAATTGCACTAGACCTACTGGCAGAAAATGATATAATTTCGTAATGCGGTCGAGGGTGACCTATGAAATTTATTTATAATTTAGCGCATGCTTATTTAGGTATCACTATTTTCTTGTATTTCTAAATGAATGCAACTTAACAAACTACGTTAATACAATAATTATTTGATAAAAATAAATTGTATATTATTTATTACATGTGAATATTCATCCTATCCTATACTATTATAAACGCGAAAGTTTGTATGTATGTATGGATGTTTGTTGCTCTTTCACGCAAAAACTACTCAATGGATTTTGATGAAACTTTACAATAGTATAGCTTACACATCAGAATAACACATAGGCTATAATTTATAAAGATATAGTGTGAATTATCTAAAATATAACGATAAATGTCAAGTAAGTAGGAAAAATCTAAGAAATAGATATTCGAAATTTAAATTCTAAGCGTCAACATATATTTTGAAAATTTTCTCAACAACCCTACTTCCTACTAATATTAAAAAACGCGAAAGTTTGTAACGATTGCGCGACGTTACTATGGCGACGATTGCGTGACGTTACTATGGCGACGTCATTGACAGCTGTGTCCATAATGTGTCCGTAATTAATGTTATCATCGTAATCGTAAATTAATTATTACTTACAATAAAACAACGAAAGCGTAATTTGTTTGTGGTTAGTAGGTAATTATAGAAATTACTTCGTTTTTATCTCCATTGCATAGGTAAAAAGCGTTATTTTGTTTCACAATTAGCAGATTAGAATTATTTTTTGACTATTAATTAGTATGTTGCTGTAATTTTCATTGAATAAGCAGGTATTGTATTTTTTAGGAAGAGTAGAAAAAGTCGCCAGCGTACATAGAAAGATCAGAGATTCCCGAGTGCGACAAGGCCTTCTTTCAGAAGGATAGTTTGAACCGCCACGTGATCAGGGTGCACAGGCGACTCAAAGCGTTCCCCTGTCACGAAAGCGACGGACGTTCGCAGCGAAGGGCAACCTCGAGACGCACTTCAAGCGGTGCATCTCAAATCCAAGCAGTTCGAGTGCCCGCATTGCGACCGCTCCTTCACCGGGAGGGCCCTGCTCAACACTCACATCGATGCTTCGCATCTTAAACTGCCCGATTATCAGTGTCCCGAATGCCGCAATAACTTCACCACCAGGAGAAACCTGACGCAATACATCAAGGCTGTACATCTGAAGATAAAGCCGTTCGTCTGAGCGGAATTTCGCTTACAACAGCGACTTTAAGGAACACATGGCTACTACGAAGTGTAACTCGAGGAAATGACGTCATAGGAAAGTTTCATTTAATAATTCGGACGCAACGCAACAACCGCTGGAACAATTTGAACAATTATGACGTAATCAGCGGACGTGTATTTTAATACCTACTATAAACGCGAAATTTTACTCAAAAGTTTGTAAGAATGTATTTTTGTAACGTATTGTATTTTTTGGAACAGTAGAAAAAGTACTTACTAAGAATTATGCCGCGAAAGAGTAAGGCTAAACTTTCCCAAAGCTCTAATAAAGCTCGAGATATGAAAGTAGCTAAACTTAACGAGACGTTTCAACAAGCCGAACTGCGAAGGCTTGAACAGGCGGAGCGTAGGGCAGCTCACAGAACTGTTGAGACACCAGATCAGTCCCAAGATCGGCGTCGACAGCATGCTGAGTATCTGGCATCTCAACGAGCTAATGAGACTCCAGAGCAGTACCAAGCTCGGCGCCAACAGAACGTTGAGTATGTGGCATCTCAAAGGGCTGCTGAGACACCAGATCAGTCCCGAGATCGGCGTCGACAGAATGCTGAGTATCTGGCATCTCAACGGGCTACTGAGACACCCGAACAGACCCAAGCTCAGCGTCTTCAGAAGGCAACTTACATGGCGTCCCAAAGAGCAACGGAAACAGTTGAAGCAGCGGCATCTCGCAGACGCGCTGTTGCTGAAAGGGCACAACAGCGACGTCTAATATTCACAAGAAACACGTGGGGGGTATTCGATAAAGCTGCGTTTGAGTACGACGAGACTCTTGATTACGAAAGCCACAACCTTATGAAAATAGAAGCGATGAATAAAGAATGCAGATTTTGCGGTGCTCTTAAATGGAAAGAGGAAGCTGCAGGCATGTGTTGTTCGGGAGGCAAAGTAGCCCTTCCTTCAATAGACGAGCCAGTTGAACCTCCTAAAGAACTTTTCTCCCATGAAACAGATGAGTCTCGCCGATTTCTAAAAAACATAAGGAAATACAATACATGCTTCCATATGACAACTTTTGGGACGGATAACATTGTTTCGATGCCAGGATTTTGCCCGACTTTTACAATCCAAGGGCAAATATACCACACAATTGGCTCTTTGCTTCCTGCTATCAATACGCAACCAAAATTTTTGCAAGTTTATTTCATGGGCGATAAGGAAGCACAAGTTAATAGGCGTTCTGATTACGTTCAAGGTGTGGAAAGAAACACGGTTCAAAAAATACAAGAAGTTCTATATGATCACAATATTTTAGTGCATGAATTCAAAATGGCTAAAGATAGAGTGACTACCGATAGTTACAAGGTTGTGATACACCCAGATCGGTTACCACGTGGTGAACACGAACGACGATTCAATGCCCCGACCACACATGAAATAGCTGCCGTGGTAGTTGGTAGTGAACAAACTGCGTCACGAGACATCGTTATTCAGGCGCACGATGGCCGGCTCTCTAGAGTTCCAGACACTCATAGATTTTATGATGCTCTCGAGTATCCGATAATTTTATGGAAAGGTCAAGAGGGGTACAGTTTTGATATTCCTCAGACAAACCCAGTTACAAAACAACCCACACCAAACAAACATGTGTCCTGCAAAGACTTTTATGCTTATCATATGATGGTACGACGCAACAATTTTAATTTATTGCTTCGGTGTCGACTTCTCCTACATCAATTTTTGGTGGACATGTACGTCAAAGTGGAGAGTGAGCGCTTAAGGTTTATTGCCTTGAACCAAACGAAACTGCGAGGAGAAAATTATATACATTTACAAGACGCGATAAGGAATGATGCGGATTTAGATCCAAATAACTTGGGTCAAATGGTAATTCTCCCGTCATCATTTGTAAATAGCCCGAGATATCTTCACGAATACACCCAGGATGCGTTCACATACGTGCGTAACTACGGGAGGCCTGATATGTTCATTACGATGACATGTAATCCCGCCTGGACAGAACACTAAAGAGCTCATTCCAGGTCAAAATTCAACGGACAGACATGACTTAACAGCCAGAGTATTTAAAATAAAAGTTGAAAAATTAGTTGCTCTACTTGCAAAAGGTAAAATATTTGGTGATATGAAGTGCTTCATGTACTCGATCGAGTGGCAGAAAAGAGGCTTGCCTCACGTGCACTTACTGCTGTGGTTGATGGATAAATTACGCCCTAACCAAATTGATGAAGTCATAAATGCAGAGATACCCAACGCCGAAACTGATCGAAAGCTCTATGATACTGTGACCAAAAATATGATTCACGGTCCTGTGGTGCACTAAATCCGTCATCACCATGCATGAAGGAAGGCAAATGTACCAAAAAGTATTCAAGGGCGCTTTTAAAAGATACTCAAACCAACGACAAGGGCTATCCTCTGTACAGGCGTAGAGCACCAGAAGATGGCGGCCGTAGGATAACTCAAAAAATCAGAGGTGGAACACAGGAAGTATTGGTTGACAATAGCTGGATAGTACCATATTCTCCTCTTCTCATCAAGATTTTTAATTGCCATATAAATGTAGAGTTCTGCAATACGGTACAGGCTATAAAATATATTTGTAAATATATTAACAAAGGTAGTGATCAGGCTATTTTTAACATACGACAGCAAGGGAATGTTCACATTGACCCGAGAGATGAGGAGCAAACATTTCGAACCGGTCGATATGTTAGTAGTAACGAAGCAGCGTGGCGGATTTTGGGTCTGCCTCTACATGAGAGACATCCAACAGTCAATCATCTTGCGGTACATCTGTTCAATGGCCAGCGGATTTATTTCACTGAAAACGTACCCCGCTACTATACTTGGAAAGTGTCGTTGAAAGAATGGAAACGTCGTTTACAAGGAACATCTGTCGACGGCTGGCCAGGTGTGAAAGCAGGAGATGCTCTTGGGCGCATTTACACAGTGCACTTTAGTAACTTCGAATGTTACTGTTTGCGAATGCTGCTAAATGTAATACAGGGCCCCACTAACTTCTCGGATCTAAAAACAGTTGACGGCCAAGAACTTGAAACTTTTCGATAAGCGTGTGAGAAGTTGGGGTTGTTGAAATATGACAACCACTGGGATGCCACAATGGAAGAGGCCGTGCTGTGTCGCTCTCCTTCGCAAATAAGGGAGCTATTTGCAATATTGATATGCACTTGCGGTTTATCAAATCCTCTTCAACTATGGGATAAGTATAAAACTTCATTATCGGAAGATATCTTGCACAGATTTGAAAGGATGGATCAAGTCAACAATAATCTTTGTTTGAATGAAGCACTGAGACTTATAGAGGACAAAATAATATCAATTTCCGGAAAGAAATTGTCCGACTTCGGTATGCCCATACCACAGCGTCGAGGAGAGCTGTCGACCGATGTCATCAAAGAGCTAAGCTACGATACCGCTTTATTAGATGCTCAGGTAAGCGAAACTGAGCCACGCCTGCTACCCGAGCAAAAAGACATTTATAACAAAATATTACAACGAGTTGATCTTGGTGAAGGCGGCCTTTTTTTTCTTGATGCCCCGGGGGGTACGGGAAAACATTTTTGCCTGAATTTGCTTCTAGCAAAAATTCGTAAAGACCGTAATGTTGCATTAGCAGTGGCTTCCTCTGGGATCGCTGCTACATTACTGAGCGGTGGACGGACGGCACACTCGGTTTTTAAATTACCTCTTAATCTGGCAAGGGAAGAAACCCCAACGTGCAACATCAGTAAGAACAGTGCCCGCGGCGACCTGTTGCAACAATGTAAGCTGATCGTGTGGGACGAGTGCACAATGTCACACAAACGCGCCATCGAGGCGCTTGATCTCTGTCTACAAGTCATTCAACGCAATAAAAAGTTGATGGGTGGTGTGGTAATGTTATTGGCAGGGGATTTCAGACAGACTTTACCTGTTATCGAGAGAGGTACTGCAGCAGACGAGATTAATGCATGTCTGAAAGCATCATATCTGTGGACTAAAGTTGAAAAGCTTTATCTTACCACTAACATGCGAGTCCAGTTATTCAGCGATGTCGAGTCAGGAGCATTTGCTCAAAAACGCATAGAAATTGGTGAAGGCCACCTACACAGCGACCAAGAAGGTGTGGTTCTTTTCACACACCACTTTTGCCATGTCGTGGAGTCGGAAGACGAACTCATTAATCAAGTTTTTCCAAATCTGCAACAATATATTCTTTACGAAAGTTGGTTGTGTGAAAGAACCATACTTGGCACCAACAAATGAGACTGTTGCGAAAATAAATAAAAAAATCTTGGACGAAATAACCAGCGAAACATCAGTGTATAACTCCATCGACACAGTTATATCATCCGATGACACTACGACTTACCCCGTGGAGTTCCTAAACTCTTTGGAGTTATCTGGGGTGCCATCACATAAGTTGGAATTAAAAGTAGGTGTACCCGTTTTGTTAATGCTTAACTTGGACGCGCCAAGATTATGCAACGGTACTCGGTTGCGAGTCACCGAACTAGGAAGGCATATTGTGAAGGCCACAATCGTAACTGGAGAAGCCAAGGGAAACAATGATCTTATACCACGTATCCCAATTATACCCAATAACTTACCATTTAATTTTAAACGCCTGCAGTTCCCATTAAAAGTTGCATTTTCAATGACTATCAACAAATCGCAAGGTCAAACCTTAAAGCTAGCAGGTATACATTTGGGCACGCCGTGTTTTTCCCACGGCCAGCTATATGTGGCTTGCTCACGCGTTTCTAAATCGCAAAATCTGCATGTTTATGCTGACCTAAATAAATCGTTTAACATAGTTTATAGGAGTATATTGCAGTAGCTACCTATAACTTTGTATCCTTACAAACTATAGGGTATAATACCTATTAGTGAGATCATCATAAAAAATACTTAGTTCCAATTTACATACATTTCACAATATAGTTATTAGAAGATACATATATATAGTTGTTCGAACAATATAGTTGTTCGAACACATATATATAACTAGAGAACGGATGGACCGATTTTCATGATTTTTAATTTGTTGGATTTGTCTCCGCCCCGAATAGCAAATTAATATAAAAACATTGAAAAATAAACGAAAATATAAAATACTTTAAAGCATCATTATCACAATTTTTCATCACCACGCGGGTGAAACCGCGTTTGTTATAACTCGAGAACGCATAGACCGATTTTCATGGTTTTTGTTTTTTTGTTATTTGTCTCCGTTCCGAATAGCATAATAACTACTAAAACATTGGAAATTACCGAAAAATAAAATAAAATAAAAACATTTACCATACATATTATTTCCAAAAAAAAAATTTTTCCGAAAAAATAAAATAAAAGAAAAAACATTTTCCCAAACATTTTATTTTTTGGGGAAAAAAAAATCCAATACATATTTGTTTTATATATATCTATATATATAAAACAAAGTCGGGTTTGTTGGAACACTAATAACTCGAGAACGGTTGGACCGATTTGTATGGTTTTTGATTTGTTGTATTTGTCTCCGTCCCGAATAGCAGAATAACTTTAAAAAAAAATGGAAAGATGGTGAAAAATTCAAATAAAAGAAAAACATTTTCTCATACAAAATGTAAATCCGTGTTTTCCCATGGTAAGTTATACGTGGCATGTTCACGTGTCGGCAAATAATCCGCTTTATTTATTCTTGCCCCTGATAAAAAAACAAAAAATGACGTATATCACAAGGTGCTTCAATGAATAGAATTAAACCGAGTGCATTCCATGCTGCACAATAGTTTAATTCAATCATGTCTTGCTGACACGCGATTGGTATATTTAATTTTTGTACTTTTATATTTCTTTATGTGTTATTATCTTAATAATGTAGTGAACTTAATATTTATTTTGTATTAATTGGATTACTTTAATAAAATCATAAATTGAGTTCAGCTAATCTGTAACACGACATCATCATATACCCTAAAAGGGAGTTGGTAACTGCCCGTTTTCGGCCTTCGGGGTTGATTATCTCCGTTATCTATCGAGTTAAGGGCGCGCAAAGTACGGGAACTATCGCACTGCATTAGACGGCGCGTCGAGTGGAAAAATTTATTTTCGTCGATTCGTTCGTTTTATTCGTTTTTTTCGCGCGTAAAGTTCAAAAAGTGCTCTTTTTTTTTCGGCTTTGTACGATTTTTTATTCCTCAATTCGGTCAGTCTTTTTTCGGACCGCCTCGATCTCGACGACGCTCCGTCTATGGAAAAACTCCGAAAAGTTGAAATTTTTTCGATTTTCAAATTCAAAATGGCGTTCGAAAACGCATCGACGAAAACGCGGAAACCGACATAACTCGAGAACGGATAGGAGCGGAGCGTTTCGGTCCGAGGAGCGGTCGAAGGGCTCGGCGAGAGCTGCGAAATGGCATTTTTGAAATTTTGAAATTCCCAAAAAAATCATACAAATTTTCCATTTTTCCACTTTCGATAGGAAATATTTTTTTCGAAAAAAGTGTCATTTTCGGCGTCCCACGCTTTGGGAAGCAGCGGCGGGACCGAAATCGCGCAATAGACACTTCCACCCGATCACCCCCAACTCTATGGGAAAACTCCAAAAAGTAGAAATTTTCTTCGCCCGGCCGCCATATTGGATTTTGAACATGCATTTAGAGAACGTCGAAAAAACGCACATTTTCCACGATAATTCGACGCAATCGAGAACGTCCAAATCGACGGCCGTCTACGGCGAGTCCGAGGACTGCATGTCCTTTACGATATTGCAGAAAAAAAATATTAAGTTTCTCCAAAAATTAGTAATAATTTTCACTTTGAAATTTGGTCAAAAAAACGCCCTCAAAACGAAAAAAGTGTCATTTTCGGCTGAGTAAATTTTTCTCATTTTTTGATTTTTGTTAATTTTTCATCGCCTCTTTCCAACCGGAGAATCGTCTCTCTATGGGAAAATCCCGAAAAGTGGAAATTTCCTTCGGGCGGCGGCCATATTGGATTTTGAAAATGCCACCAAAAAAACACATAAACCTCGATAATTCGACTCACGAACGTCCGAATGGATTCGCGTCTGCGGCAAGACGAAGACCTAGACGTCCTTTACGAGATTGCCAAAAAAAATTTTCAAATTTCTCCAAAAATTCATATAAATTTTCAATTTGAAATTTTTTAAAAAAACGCATTCGAAACGAAAAAAGTTTCATCTTTCGGATCCCACGCTTTGGGAAATAGCCGCGGGACCGTAATTCCGCAACTGACATGTCCACCCGAAAACCCTTCTCTCTATGGAAAAACTCCAAAAAGTTGAAATTTCCTTCGCGCCGCCGCCATATTGGATTTTGAAAATACAACGAAAAAACCGCAAAAACCTCGATAATTCGAATCGAAAACGTCGAAATGGATTCGCGTCTGTGGCAACTCGAAGTCCGAGAAATCCGTTACGAGACTGCCAAAAAAAAAATTTGAATTTCTCCAAAAATTCATATAAATTTTCCATTTTCCCAATTTTTAAAGGAATTTTTTTACAAAAAAAACGTAATTTTTCGGCTCCCACGCTTTGGGAAGCAGCAGCGGGACCGAAATTGTGCAATGGACATTTCCACCCGAATACCCCCAACTCTATGGAAAAATTCCTAAAAGTTGAAATTTCCTTCAATTTTCTTCGTGCGGCCGCCATCTTTGATTTTGAAACGAGGCTACGAAAAAACCCGATTAGCGCAGAGAGGACGACCTCCCGTCGAGTTGTGTTCTACGGCGAGATGTAGCGCCTCGACCAGCACTACAAAGTGGCATTTTCAGAATTTTGAAATTTTGAAAAAATTTATATAAATTTTGATTTTGAATTTTTCCAACGAGTACAAAAATCACATTTTCCGATATCGATCGAGACAGACCGAACCTACCGCGTAGCGGTCTTAGGTGAGATAGACGCCCCGAGTGAGGTCTACGAAATGGCATTTTTGAAATTTTGACATTTTGAAATTTTTTATATAAACTTTCATTTTGAACATAGAAATTGTTATGAAAAAATCACATTTTTCACAAAATAACGAGATAGAGTAAACCTACCGCGTTGCGGTCTTTGGCGAGATCGACACCCCGCTTAAGCTCTACAAAATGGCATTTTTGAAATTTTTAAATTTTGAAAAATTTTATATAAAATTTCATTTTAAACATAGAAATTATTATGAAAAAATCTCATTTTTCACAAAATAACGAGATAGAGTAAACCTACCGCGTTGCGGTCTTTGGCAAGATCGACACCCCGCTTAAGCTCTACAAAATGGCATTTTTGAAATTTTGAAATTTTGAAAAATTTTATATAAAATTTCATTTTAAACATAGAAATTATTATGAAAAAATCACATTTTTCACAAAATAACGAGATAGAGTAAACCTACCGCGTTGCGGTCTTTGGCGAGATCGACACCCCGCTTAAGCTCTACAAAATGGCATTTTTGAAATTTTGAAATTTTGAAAAATTTTATATAAAATTTCATTTTAAACATAGAAATTATTATGAAACAATCACATTTTTCACAAAATAACGAGATAGAGTAAACCTACCGCGTTGCGGTCTTTGGCAAGATCGACACCCCGCTTAAGCTCTACAAAATGGCATTTTTGAAATTTTGAAATTTTGAAAAATTTTATATAAAATTTCATTTTAAACATAGAAATTATTATGAAAAAATCACATTTTTCACAAAATAACGAGATAGAGTAAACCTACCGCGTTGCGGTCTTTGGCGAGATCGACACCCCGCTTAAGCTCTACAAAATGGCATTTTTGAAATTTTGAAATTTTGAAAAATTTTATATAAAATTTCATTTTAAACATAGAAATTATTATGAAAAAATCACATTTTTCACAAAATAACGAGATAGAGTAAACCTACCGCGTTGCTGTATTTGGACAGAACGAAGGCCTTTGAAATCTCTACGAAATGGCATTTTCGAAATTTTGACATTTTGAAATTTTTTATATAAACTTTCATTTTGAACATAGAAATTGTTATGAATAAATGACATTTTTCGAAAAAGACCGTGATAGAGTAAATTAAACGCGTTACGGTGTTCGGGCAGAACGAAGGCCTTTGAAATCTCTACGAAATGGCATTTTCGAAATTTTGACATTTTGAAATTTTTTATATAAACTTTCATTTTGAACATAGAAATTGTTATGAAAAAATCACATTTTTTGAAATAAATCGAGATTGAGTAAACCTACCGCGTTGCGGTTTTTGGCGAGATTGACACCCCGCTTAAGCTCTATAAAATTGCATTTTTGAAATTTTGAAATTTTGAAAAATTTTGAAAATTGAACAAGAAAATGAGCGCGTTCTCGACCCGACTCAGTCGCGTTAGCGCGACTAACACTGAATGGGCTCACTCGACCTACCTATTTACTCTACCTATCGAATTATTTCGAAAGATCTCGATTTCGAAAGAAGAAGATTTCGATTTATTTCGAAAGATCGAAGGTGGCGAGGCACGTAGGGGAAGGCGGGTAAAAAGCAAAAGTCGAACAAGAAAATGAGCGCGTTCTCGACTCGACTCAGTCGCGTTAGCGCGACTAACACCGAATGGGCTCACTCGACCTACCTATTTACTCTACCTATCTAACATAGTTTACAATGAGTAACAATAAAAGTAGATGTGCAAAAAAAAAAAACTGAAAAACTAAAAAACACAACTCACTACCACCCCACCCCACTGGGCTCTGTGCCACTCTAGTCATATACCCTAAAAGGGAGTTGGTAACTGCCCGTTTTCGGCCTTCGGGGTTCCCTATCTCCGTTATCTATCGAGTTACGCGCGCGCAAGTATGGGAACTCTCGCAGCGCATTAGACGGCGCGTCGAGTGGAAAAATTTATTTTCGTCAGTTCGTTTGTTTTATTCGTTTTTTTCGCGCGTAAAGTTCAAAAAGTGCTCTTTTTTTTTCGGCTTTGTACGATTTTTTATTCCTCAATTCGGTCAGTCTTTTTTCGGACCGCCTCGATCTCGACGACGCTCCGTCTATGGAAAAACTCCGAAAAGTTGAAATTTTTTCGATTTTCAAATTCAAAATGGCGTTCGAAAACGCATCGACGAAAACGCGGAAACCGACATAACTCGAGAACGGATAGGAGCGGAGCGTTTCGGTCCGAGGAGCGATCGGAGGGCTCGGCGAGAGCTGCGAAATGGCATTTTTGAAATTTTGAAATTCCCAAAAAAATCATACAAATTTTCCATTTTTCCACTTTCGATAGGAAATATTTTTTTCGAAAAAAGTGTCATTTTCGGCGTCCCACGCTTTGGGAAGCAGCGGCGGGACCGAAATCGCGCAATAGACACTTCCACCCGAACACCCCCAACTCTATGGGAAAACTCCAAAAAGTAGAAATTTTCTTCGCCCGGCCGCCATATTGGATTTTGAACATGCATCTAGAGAACGTCGAAAAAACGCACATTTTCCACGATAATTCGACGCAATCGAGAACGTCGAAATCGACGGCCGTCTACGGCGAGTCCGAGGACTGCATGTCCTTTACGATATTGCAGAAAAAAAATATAAAGTTTCTCCAAAAATTAGTAATAATTTTCACTTTGAAATTTGGTCAAAAAAACGCCCTCAAAACGAAAAAAGTGTTTTTTTCGGCTGAGTAAATTTTTCTCATTTTTTGATTTTTGTTAATTTTTCATCGCCTCTTTCCAACCGGAGAATCGTCTCTCTATGGGAAAATCCCGAAAAGTGGAAATTTCCTTCGGGCGGCGGCCATATTGGATTTTGAAAATGCCACCAAAAAAACACATAAACCTTGATAATTCGACTCACGAACGTCCGAATGGATTCGCGTCTGCGGCAAGACGAAGACCTAGACGTCCTTTACGAGATTGCCAAAAAAAATTTTCAAATTTCTCCAAAAATTCATATAAATTTTCAATTTGAAATTTTTTCAAAAAACGCATTCGAAACGAAAAAAGTTTCATATTTCGGATCCCACGCTTTGGGAAATAGCCGCGGGACCGTAATTCCGCAACTGACATGTCCACCCGAAAACCCTTCTCTCTATAGAAAAACTCCAAAAAGTTGAAATTTCCTTCGCGCCGCCGCCATATTGGATTTTGAAAATACAACGAAAAAACCGCAAAAACCTCGATAATTCGAATCGAAAACGTCGAAATGGATTCGCGTCTGTGGCAACTCGAAGTCCGAGAAATCCGTTACGAGACTGCCAAAAAAAAAATTTGAATTTCTCCAAAAATTCATATAAATTTTCCATTTTCCCAATTTTTAAAGGATTTTTTTTACAAAAAAAACGTAATTTTTCGGCTCCCACGCTTTGGGAAGCAGCAGCGGGACCGAAATTGTGCAATGGACATTTCCACCCGAATACCCCCAACTCTATGGAAAAATTCCTAAAAGTTGAAATTTCCTTCAATTTTCTTCGTGCGGCCGCCATCTTTGATTTTGAAACGAGGCTACGAAAAAACCCGATTAGCGCAGAGAGGACGACCTCCCGTCGAGTTGTGTTCTACGGCGAGATGTAGCGCCTCGACCAGCACTACAAAGTGGCATTTTCAGAATTTTGAAATTTTGAAAAAATTTATATAAATTTTGATTTTGAATTTTTCCAACGAGTACAAAAATCACATTTTCCGATATCGATCGAGACAGACCGAACCTACCGCGTAGCGGTCTTAGGTGAGATAGACGCCCCGAGTGAGGTCTACGAAATGGCATTTTTGAAATTTTGACATTTTGAAATTTTTTATATAAACTTTCATTTTGAACATAGAAATTGTTATGAAAAAATCACATTTTTCACAAAAGAACGAGATAGAGTAAACCTACCGCGTTGCGGTCTTTAGCGAGATCGACACCCCGCTTAAGTTCTACAAAATGGCATTTTTGAAATTTTGAAATTTTGAAAAATTTTATATAAAATTTCATTTTAAACATAGAAATTATTATGAAAAAATCACATTTTTCACAAAATAACGAGATCGAGTAAACCTACCGCGTTGCGGTGTTCGGACAGAACGAAGGCCTTTGAAATCTGTACGAAATGGCATTTTCGAAATTTTGACATTTTGAAATTTTTTATATAAACTTTCATTTTGAACATAGAAATTGTTATGAATAAATGACATTTTTCGAAAAAGACCGTGATAGAGTAAATTAAACGCGTTGCGGTGTTCGGACAGAATGAAGACCTTTGAAATCTCTACGAAATGGCTATTTCAAAATTTTGACATTTTGAATTTTTTTATATAAACTTTCATTTTGAACATAAAAATTGTTATGAAAAAATCACATTTTTCACAAAAGAACGAGATAGAGTGAACCTACCGCGTTGCGGTCTTTGGCGAGATCGACAGCCCGCTTAAGCTCTACAAAATGGCATTTTTGAAATTTTGAAATTATGAAAAATTTTATATAAAATTTCATTTTAAACATAGAAATTATTATGAAAAAATCACATTTTTCGAAAAAGATCGTGATAGAGTAAACCTATACCGTTACGGCGTTTGGACAGAACGACGGCCTTGATAATCTCTACGAAATGGCTATTTCAAAATTTTGACATTTTGAAATTTTTTATATAAACTTTCATTTTGAACATAGAAATTGTTATCAAAAAATCACATTTTTCACAAAAGAACGAGATAGAGTAAACCTACCGCGTTGCGATCTTTGGCGAGATCGACACCCCGCTTAAGCTCTACAAAATGGCATTTTTGAAATTTTGAAATTTTGAAAAATTTTATATAAAATTTCATTTTAAACATAGAAATTATTATGAAAAAATCACATTTTTCACAAAATAACGAGATAGAGTAAACCTACCGCGTTGCGGTGTTCAGACAGAACGAAGGACTTTGAAATCTCTACGAAATGGCATTTTCGAAATTTTGACATTTTGAATTTTTTTATATAAACTTTCATTTTGAACATAGAAATTGTTATGAAAAAATCACATTTTTCGAAAAAGATCGTGATAAAGTAAACCTATAGCGTTACGGCGTTCGGACAGAATGACGGCCTCGGTAATCTCTACGAAATGGCATTTTTGAAATTTTGAAAAATTTTGAAAATCGAACAAGAAAATGAGGGCGTTCTCGACTCGACTCAGTCGCGTTAGCGCGACTAACACTGAATGGGCTCACTCGACCTACCTATTTACTCTACCTATCGAATTATTTCGAAAGATCTCGATTTCGAAAGAAGAAGATTTCGATTTATTTCGAAAGATCGAAGGTGGCGAGGCACGCAGGGGAAGGCGGGTAAAAAGCAAAAGTCGAACAAGAAAATGAGCGCGTTCTCGACTCGACTCAGTCGCGTTAGCGCGACTAACACCGAATGGGCTCACTCGACCTACCTATTTACTCTACCTATCTAACATAGTTTACGATGAAAGTAGATGTGCCCTTTCGTACAATGAACGACGACGAAAGTAGATGTGCCCTTTCATACGATGAGTAACGATAAAAGTAGATGTGCAAAAAAAAACTGAAAAACTAAAAAACACAACTCACTACCACCCCACCCCACTGGGCTCTGTGCCACTCTAGTCCTATTACCTAAAAGGGAGTTGGTAACTGCCCGTTTTCGGCCTACGGGGTTCAGTATCTCCGCTATCTATCGAGGTACGCGCGCGCAAGTACGGGAACTCTCGCAGCGCATTAGACGGCGCGTCGAGTGGAAAAATTTATTTTCGTCTATTCGTTTGTTTTATTCGTTTTTTTCGCACGTAAAGTTCAAAAAGTGCTCTTTTTTTTCGGCTCCCTTAATTTTTCTCATTTTTTGATTTTTGTTAATTTTTCATCGCCTCTTGCCAACCGGAGAATCGTCTCTCTATAGGAAAACTCCGAAAAGTGGAAATTTTTTCGATTTTCAAATTCAAAATGGCGTTCGAAAACGCATCGACGAAAACGCGGAAACCGACATAACTCGAGAACGGATAGGAGCGGAGCGTTTCGGCCCGAGGAGCGATCGAAGGGCTCGGCGAGAGCTGCGAAATGGCATTTTTGAAATTTTGTAATTCCCAAAAAAATCATACAAATTTTCCATTTTTCCACTTTCGATAGGAAATATTTTTTTCGAAAAAAGTGTCATTTTCGGCTCCCTTAATTTTTCTCATTTTTTGATTTTTGTTAATTTTTCATCGCCTATTTCCAACCGGAGAATCGTCTCTCTATGGGAAAACTCCAAAAAGTAGAAATTTTCTTCGCGCGGCCGCCATATTGCATTTTGAAAATGCATCTAGAGAACGTCGAAAAAACGCACATTTTCCACGATAATTCGACGCAATCGAGAACGTCCAAATCGACGGCCGTCTACGGCGAGTCCAAGGACTGCATGTCCTCTACGATATTGCAGAAAAAAAATATTAAGTTTCTCCAAAAATTAGTAATAATTTTCACTTTGAAATTTGGTCAAAAAAACGCCCTCAAAACGAAAAAAGTGCTTTTTTCGGCTGACTTAATTTTTTTCATTTTTTGATTTTTGTTAATTTTTCATCGCTTCTTTCCAACCGGAGAATCGTCTCTCTATGGGAAAATCCCGAAAAGTTAAAATTTCCTTCGGGCGGCGGCCATATTGGATTTTGAAAATGCCACCAAAAAAACACATAAACCTCGATAATTCGACTCACGAACGTCCGAATGGATTCGCGTCTGCGGCAATTCGAAGACCTAGACGTCCTTTACGAGATTGCCAAAAAAAATTTTCAAGTTTCTCCAAAAATTCATATAAATTTTCAATTTGAAATTTTTCCAAAAAACGCATTCGAAACGAAAAAAGTTTCATATTTCGGATCCCACGCTTTGGGAAATAGCCGCGGGACCGTAATTGCGCAACTGTCATCTCCACCTAAAAACCCTTCTCTCTATGGAAAAACTCCAAAAAGTTGAAATTTCCTTCGCGCCGCCGCCATATTGGATTTTGAAAATACAACGAAAAAACCGCAAAAACCTCGATAATTCGAATCGAAAACGTCGAAATGGATTCGCGTCTGCGGCAACTCGAAGTCCGAGAAATCCGTTACGAGACTGCCAAAAAAAAAATTTGAATTTCTCCAAAAATTCATATAAATTTTCCATTTTCCCAATTTTTAAAGGAATTTTTTTACAAAAAAAACGTAATTTTTCGGCTCCCACGCTTTGGGAAGCAGCAGCGGGACCGAAATCGTGCAATGGACATTTCCACCCGAATACCCCCAACTCTATGGGAAAATTCCTAAAAGTTGAAATTTCCTTCAATTTTCTTCGTGCGGCCGCCATCTTTGATTTTGAAACGAGGCTACGAAAAAACCCGATTAGCGCAGAGAGGACGACCTCCCGTCGAGTTGTGTTCTACGGCGAGATGTAGCGCCTCGACCAGCACTACAAAGTGGCATTTTCAGAATTTTGAAATTTTGAAAAAATTTATATAAATTTTGATTTTGAATTTTTCCAACGAGTACAAAAATCACATTTTCCGATATCGATCGAGACAGACCGAACCTACCGCGTAGCGGTCTTAGGCGAGATAGACGCCCCGAGTGAGGTCTACGAAATGGCATTTTTGAAATTTTGACATTTTGAGATTTTTTATATAAACTTTCATTTTGAACATAGAAATTGTTATGAAAAAATCACATTTTTCACAAAATAACGAGATAGAGTAAACCTACCGCGTTGCGGTGTTTGGACAGAACGAAGGCCTTTGAAATCTCTACGAAATGGCATTTTCGAAATTTTGACATTTTGAAATTTTTTATATAAACTTTCATTTTGAACATAGAAATTGTTATGAAAAAATCACATTTTTCACAAAATAACGAGATAGAGTAAACCTACCGCGTTGCGGAGTTTGGACAGAACGAAGACCTTTGAAATCTCTACGAAATGGCATTTTCGAAATTTTGGCATTTTGAAATTTTTTATATAAACTTTCATTTTGAACATAGAAATTGTTATGAAAAAATCACATTTTTCACAAAATAACGAGATAGAGTAAACCTACCGCATTGCGGTGTTTGGACAGAACGAAGGCCTTTGAAATCTCTACCAAATGGCATTTTCGAAATTTTGACATTTTGAAATTTTTTATATAAACTTTCATTTTGAACATAGAAATTGTTATGAAAAAATCACATTTTTCACAAAACAACGAGATAGAGTAAACCTACCGCGTTGCGGTCTTTGGAGAGATCGACACCCCGCTTAAGTTCTACTAAATGGCATTTTTGAAATTTTGAAATTTTGAAAATTTTTTTATAAACTTTCATTTTGAACATAGAAATTGTTATGAAAAAATCACATTTTTCACAAAAGATCGTGATAGAGTAAACCTATAGCGCTACTGTGTTCGGACGGAACGACGGCCTGGGTAATATCTACAAAATGGCATTTTTGAAATTTTGACATTATGAAAAATTTTATATAAACTTTCATTTTAAACATAGAAATTATTATGAAAAAATCACATTTTTCGAAAAAAAAAGATCGTGACAGAGTAAACCTATAGCGCTAGGGTGTTCGGACAGAACGACGGCCTCGGTAAGCTCTAGAAAATGGCATTTTTGAAATTTTGAAATTTTGAAAAATTTTATATAAACTTTCATTTTAAACATAGAAATTATTATGAAAAAATCACATTTTTCGAAAAAGATCGTGATAGAGTAAACCTATAGCGCTACGGTGTTCGGACAGAACGACGGCCTGGGTAATCTCTACAAAATGGCATTTTTGAAATTTTGACATTTTGAAAAATTTTATATAAACTTTCATTTTAAACATAGAAATTATTATGAAAAAATCACATTTTTCGAAAAAGATCGTGATAGAGTAAACCTATAGCGCTACGGTGTTCGGACAGAACGACGGCCTCGGTAAGCTCTAGAAAATGGCATTTTTGAAATTTTGACATTTTGAAAAATTTTATATAAACTTTCATTTTAAACATAGAAATTATTATGAAAAAATCACATTTTTCGAAAAAGATCGTGATAGAGTAAACCTATAGCGCTACGGTGTTCGGACAGAACGACGGCCTGGGTAATCTCTACAAAATGGCATTTTTGAAATTTTGACATTTTGAAAAATTTTATATAAACTTTCATTTTAAACATAGAAATTATTATGAAAAATCACATTTTTCGAAAAAGATCGTGATAGAGTAAACCTATAGCGCTACGGTGTTTGGACAGAACGACGGCCTGGGTAATCTCTACAAAATGGCATTTTTGAAATTTTGAAAGTTTGAAAAATTTTATATAAACTTTCATTTTGAACATAGAAATTGTTATGAAAAAATCACATTTTTCACAAAAGAACGAGATAGAGTAAACCTACCGCGTTGCAGTCTTTGGCGAGATCGACACCCCGCTTAAGCTCTACAAAATCCCATTTTTGAAATTTTGAAATTTTGAAAATTTTTGAAAATTGAACAAGAAAATGAGCGCGTTCTCGACCCGACTCAGTCGCGTTAGCGCGACTAACACTGAATGGGCTCACTCGACCTACCTATTTACTCTACCTATCGAATTATTTCTAAAGGTCTCGATTTCGAAAGAAGAAGATTTCGATTTATTTCGAAAGATCGAAGGTGGCGAGGCACGTAGGGGAAGGCGGGTAAAAAGCAAAAGTCGAACAAGAAAATGAGCGCGTTCTCGACTCGACTCAGTCGCGTTAGCGCGACTAACACTGAATGGGCTCACTCGACCTACCTATTTACTCTACCTATCTAACATAGTTTACAATGAAAGTAGATGTTCCCCAACCTAACAATGAACGACAACGAAAGTAGATGTGCCCTTTCATACAATGAGTAACAATAAAAGTAGATGTGCAAAAAAAAAAACTCACTACCACCCCACCCCACTGGGCTCTGTGCCACTCCGATCTGTGCCGCTCCGATCTAGTCATATACCCTAAAAGGGAGTTGGTAACTGCCCGTTTTCGGCCTTCGGGGTTCCCTATCTCCGTTATCTATCGAGTTACGCGCGCGCAAGTATGGGAACTCTCGCAGCGCATTAGACGGCGCGTCGAGTGGAAAAATTTATTTTCGTCAGTTCGTTTGTTTTATTCGTTTTTTTCGCGCGTAAAGTTCAAAAAGTGCTCTTTTTTTTTCGGCTTTGTACGATTTTTTATTCCTCAATTCGGTCAGTCTTTTTTCGGACCGCCTCGATCTCGACGACGCTCCGTCTATGGAAAAACTCCGAAAAGTTGAAATTTTTTCGATTTTCAAATTCAAAATGGCGTTCGAAAACGCATCGACGAAAACGCGGAAACCGACATAACTCGAGAACGGATAGGAGCGGAGCGTTTCGGTCCGAGGAGCGATCGGAGGGCTCGGCGAGAGCTGCGAAATGGCATTTTTGAAATTTTGAAATTCCCAAAAAAATCATACAAATTTTCCATTTTTCCACTTTCGATAGGAAATATTTTTTTCGAAAAAAGTGTCATTTTCGGCGTCCCACGCTTTGGGAAGCAGCGGCGGGACCGAAATCGCGCAATAGACACTTCCACCCGAACACCCCCAACTCTATGGGAAAACTCCAAAAAGTAGAAATTTTCTTCGCCCGGCCGCCATATTGGATTTTGAACATGCATCTAGAGAACGTCGAAAAAACGCACATTTTCCACGATAATTCGACGCAATCGAGAACGTCGAAATCGACGGCCGTCTACGGCGAGTCCGAGGACTGCATGTCCTTTACGATATTGCAGAAAAAAAATATAAAGTTTCTCCAAAAATTAGTAATAATTTTCACTTTGAAATTTGGTCAAAAAAACGCCCTCAAAACGAAAAAAGTGTTTTTTTCGGCTGAGTAAATTTTTCTCATTTTTTGATTTTTGTTAATTTTTCATCGCCTCTTTCCAACCGGAGAATCGTCTCTCTATGGGAAAATCCCGAAAAGTGGAAATTTCCTTCGGGCGGCGGCCATATTGGATTTTGAAAATGCCACCAAAAAAACACATAAACCTTGATAATTCGACTCACGAACGTCCGAATGGATTCGCGTCTGCGGCAAGACGAAGACCTAGACGTCCTTTACGAGATTGCCAAAAAAAATTTTCAAATTTCTCCAAAAATTCATATAAATTTTCAATTTGAAATTTTTTCAAAAAACGCATTCGAAACGAAAAAAGTTTCATATTTCGGATCCCACGCTTTGGGAAATAGCCGCGGGACCGTAATTCCGCAACTGACATGTCCACCCGAAAACCCTTCTCTCTATAGAAAAACTCCAAAAAGTTGAAATTTCCTTCGCGCCGCCGCCATATTGGATTTTGAAAATACAACGAAAAAACCGCAAAAACCTCGATAATTCGAATCGAAAACGTCGAAATGGATTCGCGTCTGTGGCAACTCGAAGTCCGAGAAATCCGTTACGAGACTGCCAAAAAAAAAATTTGAATTTCTCCAAAAATTCATATAAATTTTCCATTTTCCCAATTTTTAAAGGATTTTTTTTACAAAAAAAACGTAATTTTTCGGCTCCCACGCTTTGGGAAGCAGCAGCGGGACCGAAATTGTGCAATGGACATTTCCACCCGAATACCCCCAACTCTATGGAAAAATTCCTAAAAGTTGAAATTTCCTTCAATTTTCTTCGTGCGGCCGCCATCTTTGATTTTGAAACGAGGCTACGAAAAAACCCGATTAGCGCAGAGAGGACGACCTCCCGTCGAGTTGTGTTCTACGGCGAGATGTAGCGCCTCGACCAGCACTACAAAGTGGCATTTTCAGAATTTTGAAATTTTGAAAAAATTTATATAAATTTTGATTTTGAATTTTTCCAACGAGTACAAAAATCACATTTTCCGATATCGATCGAGACAGACCGAACCTACCGCGTAGCGGTCTTAGGTGAGATAGACGCCCCGAGTGAGGTCTACGAAATGGCATTTTTGAAATTTTGACATTTTGAAATTTTTTATATAAACTTTCATTTTGAACATAGAAATTGTTATGAAAAAATCACATTTTTCACAAAAGAACGAGATAGAGTAAACCTACCGCGTTGCGGTCTTTAGCGAGATCGACACCCCGCTTAAGTTCTACAAAATGGCATTTTTGAAATTTTGAAATTTTGAAAAATTTTATATAAAATTTCATTTTAAACATAGAAATTATTATGAAAAAATCACATTTTTCACAAAATAACGAGATCGAGTAAA
The DNA here is from genome assembly GCA_944548615.1 of Micropterix aruncella. Lineage (NCBI taxonomy): Eukaryota > Metazoa > Arthropoda > Insecta > Lepidoptera > Micropterigidae > Micropterix > Micropterix aruncella. Next base: position 3,115,482 of record OX155977.1, on the reverse strand, counting down.
CCTACCGCGTTGCGGTGTTCGGACAGAACGAAGGCCTTTGAAATCTGTACGAAATGGCATTTTCGAAATTTTGACATTTTGAAATTTTTTATATAAACTTTCATTTTGAACATAGAAATTGTTATGAATAAATGACATTTTTCGAAAAAGACCGTGATAGAGTAAATTAAACGCGTTGCGGTGTTCGGACAGAATGAAGACCTTTGAAATCTCTACGAAATGGCTATTTCAAAATTTTGACATTTTGAATTTTTTTATATAAACTTTCATTTTGAACATAAAAATTGTTATGAAAAAATCACATTTTTCACAAAAGAACGAGATAGAGTGAACCTACCGCGTTGCGGTCTTTGGCGAGATCGACAGCCCGCTTAAGCTCTACAAAATGGCATTTTTGAAATTTTGAAATTATGAAAAATTTTATATAAAATTTCATTTTAAACATAGAAATTATTATGAAAAAATCACATTTTTCGAAAAAGATCGTGATAGAGTAAACCTATACCGTTACGGCGTTTGGACAGAACGACGGCCTTGATAATCTCTACGAAATGGCTATTTCAAAATTTTGACATTTTGAAATTTTTTATATAAACTTTCATTTTGAACATAGAAATTGTTATCAAAAAATCACATTTTTCACAAAAGAACGAGATAGAGTAAACCTACCGCGTTGCGATCTTTGGCGAGATCGACACCCCGCTTAAGCTCTACAAAATGGCATTTTTGAAATTTTGAAATTTTGAAAAATTTTATATAAAATTTCATTTTAAACATAGAAATTATTATGAAAAAATCACATTTTTCACAAAATAACGAGATAGAGTAAACCTACCGCGTTGCGGTGTTCAGACAGAACGAAGGACTTTAAAATCTCTACGAAATGGCATTTTCGAAATTTTGACATTTTGAATTTTTTTATATAAACTTTCATTTTGAACATAGAAATTGTTATGAAAAAATCACATTTTTCGAAAAAGATCGTGATAAAGTAAACCTATAGCGTTACGGCGTTCGGACAGAATGACGGCCTCGGTAATCTCTACGAAATGGCATTTTTGAAATTTTGAAAAATTTTGAAAATCGAACAAGAAAATGAGGGCGTTCTCGACTCGACTCAGTCGCGTTAGCGCGACTAACACTGAATGGGCTCACTCGACCTACCTATTTACTCTACCTATCGAATTATTTCGAAAGATCTCGATTTCGAAAGAAGAAGATTTCGATTTATTTCGAAAGATCGAAGGTGGCGAGGCACGCAGGGGAAGGCGGGTAAAAAGCAAAAGTCGAACAAGAAAATGAGCGCGTTCTCGACTCGACTCAGTCGCGTTAGCGCGACTAACACCGAATGGGCTCACTCGACCTACCTATTTACTCTACCTATCTAACATAGTTTACGATGAAAGTAGATGTGCCCTTTCGTACAATGAACGACGACGAAAGTAGATGTGCCCTTTCATACGATGAGTAACGATAAAAGTAGATGTGCAAAAAAAAACTGAAAAACTAAAAAACACAACTCACTACCACCCCACCCCACTGGGCTCTGTGCCACTCTAGTCATATACCCTAAAAGGGAGTTGGTAACTGCCCGTTTTCGGCCTTCGGGGTTGATTATCTCCGTTATCTATCGAGTTAAGGGCGCGCAAAGTACGGGAACTATCGCACTGCATTAGACGGCGCGTCGAGTGGAAAAATTTATTTTCGTCGATTCGTTCGTTTTATTCGTTTTTTTCGCGCGTAAAGTTCAAAAAGTGCTCTTTTTTTTTCGGCTTTGTACGATTTTTTATTCCTCAATTCGGTCAGTCTTTTTTCGGACCGCCTCGATCTCGACGACGCTCCGTCTATGGAAAAACTCCGAAAAGTTGAAATTTTTTCGATTTTCAAATTCAAAATGGCGTTCGAAAACGCATCGACGAAAACGCGGAAACCGACATAACTCGAGAACGGATAGGAGCGGAGCGTTTCGGTCCGAGGAGCGGTCGAAGGGCTCGGCGAGAGCTGCGAAATGGCATTTTTGAAATTTTGAAATTCCCAAAAAAATCATACAAATTTTCCATTTTTCCACTTTCGATAGGAAATATTTTTTTCGAAAAAAGTGTCATTTTCGGCGTCCCACGCTTTGGGAAGCAGCGGCGGGACCGAAATCGCGCAATAGACACTTCCACCCGAACACCCCCAACTCTATGGGAAAACTCCAAAAAGTAGAAATTTTCTTCGCCCGGCCGCCATATTGGATTTTGAACATGCATTTAGAGAACGTCGAAAAAACGCACATTTTCCACGATAATTCGACGCAATCGAGAACGTCCAAATCGACGGCCGTCTACGGCGAGTCCGAGGACTGCATGTCCTTTACGATATTGCAGAAAAAAAATATTAAGTTTCTCCAAAAATTAGTAATAATTTTCACTTTGAAATTTGGTCAAAAAAACGCCCTCAAAACGAAAAAAGTGTCATTTTCGGCTGAGTAAATTTTTCTCATTTTTTGATTTTTGTTAATTTTTCATCACCTCTTTCCAACCGGAGAATCGTCTCTCTATGGGAAAATCCCGAAAAGTGGAAATTTCCTTCGGGCGGCGGCCATATTGGATTTTGAAAATGCCACCAAAAAAACACATAAACCTCGATAATTCGACTCACGAACGTCCGAATGGATTCGCGTCTGCGGCAAGACGAAGACCTAGACGTCCTTTACGAGATTGCCAAAAAAAATTTTCAAATTTCTCCAAAAATTCATATAAATTTTCAATTTGAAATTTTTTCAAAAAACGCATTCGAAACGAAAAAAGTTTCATCTTTCGGATCCCACGCTTTGGGAAATAGCCGCGGGACCGTAATTCCGCAACTGACATGTCCACCCGAAAACCCTTCTCTCTATGGAAAAACTCCAAAAAGTTGAAATTTCCTTCGCGCCGCCGCCATATTGGATTTTGAAAATACAACGAAAAAACCGCAAAAACCTCGATAATTCGAATCGAAAACGTCGAAATGGATTCGCGTCTGTGGCAACTCGAAGTCCGAGAAATCCGTTACGAGACTGCCAAAAAAAAAATTTGAATTTCTCCAAAAATTCATATAAATTTTCCATTTTCCCAATTTTTAAAGGAATTTTTTTACAAAAAAAACGTAATTTTTCGGCTCCCACGCTTTGGGAAGCAGCAGCGGGACCGAAATTGTGCAATGGACATTTCCACCCGAATACCCCCAACTCTATGGAAAAATTCCTAAAAGTTGAAATTTCCTTCAATTTTCTTCGTGCGGCCGCCATCTTTGATTTTGAAACGAGGCTACGAAAAAACCCGATTAGCGCAGAGAGGACGACCTCCCGTCGAGTTGTGTTCTACGGCGAGATGTAGCGCCTCGACCAGCACTACAAAGTGGCATTTTCAGAATTTTGAAATTTTGAAAAAATTTATATAAATTTTGATTTTGAATTTTTCCAACGAGTACAAAAATCACATTTTCCGATATCGATCGAGACAGACCGAACCTACCGCGTAGCGGTCTTAGGTGAGATAGACGCCCCGAGTGAGGTCTACGAAATGGCATTTTTGAAATTTTGACATTTTGAAATTTTTTATATAAACTTTCATTTTGAACATAGAAATTGTTATGAAAAAATCACATTTTTCACAAAATAACGAGATAGAGTAAACCTACCGCGTTGCGGTCTTTGGCGAGATCGACACCCCGCTTAAGCTCTACAAAATGGCATTTTTGAAATTTTTAAATTTTGAAAAATTTTATATAAAATTTCATTTTAAACATAGAAATTATTATGAAAAAATCTCATTTTTCACAAAATAACGAGATAGAGTAAACCTACCGCGTTGCGGTCTTTGGCAAGATCGACACCCCGCTTAAGCTCTACAAAATGGCATTTTTGAAATTTTGAAATTTTGAAAAATTTTATATAAAATTTCATTTTAAACATAGAAATTATTATGAAAAAATCACATTTTTCACAAAATAACGAGATAGAGTAAACCTACCGCGTTGCGGTCTTTGGCGAGATCGACACCCCGCTTAAGCTCTACAAAATGGCATTTTTGAAATTTTGAAATTTTGAAAAATTTTATATAAAATTTCATTTTAAACATAGAAATTATTATGAAACAATCACATTTTTCACAAAATAACGAGATAGAGTAAACCTACCGCGTTGCGGTCTTTGGCAAGATCGACACCCCGCTTAAGCTCTACAAAATGGCATTTTTGAAATTTTGAAATTTTGAAAAATTTTATATAAAATTTCATTTTAAACATAGAAATTATTATGAAAAAATCACATTTTTCACAAAATAACGAGATAGAGTAAACCTACCGCGTTGCGGTCTTTGGCGAGATCGACACCCCGCTTAAGCTCTACAAAATGGCATTTTTGAAATTTTGAAATTTTGAAAAATTTTATATAAAATTTCATTTTAAACATAGAAATTATTATGAAAAAATCACATTTTTCACAAAATAACGAGATAGAGTAAACCTACCGCGTTGCTGTATTTGGACAGAACGAAGGCCTTTGAAATCTCTACGAAATGGCATTTTCGAAATTTTGACATTTTGAAATTTTTTATATAAACTTTCATTTTGAACATAGAAATTGTTATGAATAAATGACATTTTTCGAAAAAGACCGTGATAGAGTAAATTAAACGCGTTACGGTGTTCGGGCAGAACGAAGGCCTTTGAAATCTCTACGAAATGGCATTTTCGAAATTTTGACATTTTGAAATTTTTTATATAAACATTCATTTTGAACATAGAAATTGTTATGAAAAAATCACATTTTTTGAAATAAATCGAGATTGAGTAAACCTACCGCGTTGCGGTTTTTGGCGAGATTGACACCCCGCTTAAGCTCTATAAAATGGCATTTTTGAAATTTTGAAATTTTGAAAAATTTTGAAAATTGAACAAGAAAATGAGCGCGTTCTCGACCCGACTCAGTCGCGTTAGCGCGACTAACACTGAATGGGCTCACTCGACCTACCTATTTACTCTACCTATCGAATTATTTCGAAAGATCTCGATTTCGAAAGAAGAAGATTTCGATTTATTTCGAAAGATCGAAGGTGGCGAGGCACGTAGGGGAAGGCGGGTAAAAAGCAAAAGTCGAACAAGAAAATGAGCGCGTTCTCGACTCGACTCAGTCGCGTTAGCGCGACTAACACCGAATGGGCTCACTCGACCTACCTATTTACTCTACCTATCTAACATAGTTTACAATGAGTAACAATAAAAGTAGATGTGCAAAAAAAAAAAACTGAAAAACTAAAAAACACAACTCACTACCACCCCACCCCACTGGGCTCTGTGCCACTCTAGTCATATACCCTAAAAGGGAGTTGGTAACGGCCCGTTTTCCGCCTTCGCGGTTCATCATCTCCGTTATCCATCGAGTTACGCGCGTGCGAAGTATGGGAACTTTCGCAGTGCCTTAGACGGCGCGTCGAGTGGAAAAATTTATTTTCGTCCGTTCGTTTGTTTTATTCGTTTTTTTCGCGCGTAAAGTTCAAAAAGTGCTCTTTTTTTTTCGGCTTTGTACGATTTTTTATTCCTCAATTCGGTCAGTCTTTTTTCGGACCGCCTCGATCTCGACGACGCTCCGTCTATGGAAAAACTCCGAAAAGTTGAAATTTTTTCGATTTTCAAATTCAAAATGGCGTTCGAAAACGCATCGACGAAAACGCGGAAACCGACATAACTCGAGAACGGATAGGAGCGGAGCGTTTCGGTCCGAGGAGCGATCGGAGGGCTCGGCGAGAGCTGCGAAATGGCATTTTTGAAATTTTGAAATTCCCAAAAAAATCATACAAATTTTCCATTTTTCCACTTTCGATAGGAAATATTTTTTTCGAAAAAAGTGTCATTTTCGGCGTCCCACGCTTTGGGAAGCAGCGGCGGGACCGAAATCGCGCAATAGACACTTCCACCCGAACACCCCCAACTCTATGGGAAAACTCCAAAAAGTAGAAATTTTCTTCGCCCGGCCGCCATATTGGATTTTGAACATGCATCTAGAGAACGTCGAAAAAACGCACATTTTCCACGATAATTCGACGCAATCGAGAACGTCCAAATCGACGGCCGTCTACGGCGAGTCCAAGGACTGCATGTCCTTTACGATATTGCAGAAAAAAAATATAAAGTTTCTCCAAAAATTAGTAATAATTTTCACTTTGAAATTTGGTCAAAAAAACGCCCTCAAAACGAAAAAAGTGTCATTTTCGGCTGAGTAAATTTTTCTCATTTTTTGATTTTTGTTAATTTTTCATCGCCTCTTTCCAACCAGAGAATCGTCTCTCTATGGGAAAATCCCGAAAAGTGGAAATTTCCTTCGGGCGGCGGCCATATTGGATTTTGAAAATGCCACCAAAAAAACACATAAACCTCGATAATTCGACTCACGAACGTCCGAATGGATTCGCGTCTGCGGCAGGACGAAGACCTAGACGTCCTTTACGAGATTGCCAAAAAAAATTTTCAAATTTCTCCAAAAATTCATATAAATTTTCAATTTGAAATTTTTTCAAAAAACGCATTCGAAACGAAAAAAGTTTCATCTTTCGGATCCCACGCTTTGGGAAATAGCCGCGGGACCGTAATTCCGCAACCGACATGTCCACGCGAAAACCCTTCTCTCTATGGAAAAACTCCAAAAAGTTGAAATTTCCTTCGCGCCGCCGCCATATTGGATTTTGAAAATACAACGAAAAAACCGCAAAAACCTCGATAATTCGAATCGAAAACGTCGAAATGGATTCGCGTCTGTGGCAACTCGAAGTCCGAGAAATCCGTTACGAGACTGCCAAAAAAAAAATTTGAATTTCTCCAAAAATTCATATAAATTTTCCATTTTCCTAATTTTTAAAGGAATTTTTTTACAAAAAAAACGTAATTTTTCGGCTCCCACGCTTTGGGAAGCAGCAGCGGGACCGAAATTGTGCAATGGACATTTCCACCCGAATACCCCCAACTCTATGGAAAAATTCCTAAAAGTTGAAATTTCCTTCAATTTTCTTCGTGCGGCCGCCATCTTTGATTTCGAAACGAGGCTACGAAAAAACCCGATTAGCGCAGAGAGGACGACCTCCCGTCGAGTTGTGTTCTACGGCGAGATGTAGCGCCTCGACCAGCACTACAAAGTGGCATTTTCAGAATTTTGAAATTTTGAAAAAATTTATATAAATTTTGATTTTGAATTTTTCCAACGAGTACAAAAATCACATTTTCCGATATCGATCGAGACAGACCGAACCTACCGCGTAGCGGTCTTAGGTGAGATAGACGCCCCGAGTGAGGTCTACGAAATGGCATTTTTGAAATTTTGACATTTTGAAATTTTTTATATAAACTTTCATTTTGAACATAGAAATTGTTATGAAAAAATCACATTTTTCACAAAAGAACGAGATAGAGTAAACCTACCGCGTTGCGGTCTTTAGCGAGATCGACACCCCGCTTAAGCTCTACAAAATGGCATTTTTGAAATTTTGAAATTTTGAAAAATTTTATATAAAATTTCATTTTAAACATAGAAATTATTATGAAAAAATCACATTTTTCACAAAATAACGAGATCGAGTAAACCTACCGCGTTGCGGTGTTCGGACAGAACGAAGGCCTTTGAAATCTGTACGAAATGGCATTTTCGAAATTTTGACATTTTGAAATTTTTTATATAAACTTTCAATTTTGAACATAGAAATTGTTATGAATAAATGACATTTTTCGAAAAAGACCGTGATAGAGTAAATTAAACGCGTTGCGGTGTTCGGACAGAATGAAGGCCTTTGAAATCTCTACGAAATGGCTATTTCAAAATTTTGACATTTTGAAATTTTTTATATAAACTTTCATTTTGCACATAGAAATTGTTATGAAAAAATCACATTTTTCACAAAAGAACGAGATAGAGTAAACCTACCGCGTTGCGGTCTTTGGCGAGATCGACACCCCGCTTAAGCTTTACAAAATGGCATTTTTGAAATTTTGAAATTTTGAAAAATTTTATATAAAATTTCATTTTAAACATAGAAATTATTATGAAAAAATCACATTTTTCGAAAAAGATCGTGATAGAGTAAACCTATAGCGCTACGGTGTTCGGACTGAACGACGGCCTCGGCAATCTCTACAAAATGGCATTTTTGAAATTTTGAAATTTTGAAATTTTTTATATAAACTTTCATTTTAAACATAGAAATTATTATGAAAAAATCACATTTTTCGAAAAAGATCGTGATAGAGTAAACCTATAGCGCTACGGTGTTCGGACAGAACGACGGCCTCGGTAATCTCTACAAAATGGCATTTTTGAAATTTTGACATTTTGAAATTTTTTATATAAACTTTCATTTTGAACATAGAAATTGTTATCAAAAAATCACATTTTTCACAAAAGAACGAGATAGAGTAAACCTACCGCGTTGCGGTCTTTGGTAAGATCGACACCCCGCTTAAGCTCTACAAAATGGCATTTTTGAAATTTTGAAATTTTGAAAAATTTTATATAAAATTTCATTTTAAACATAGAAATTATTATGAAAAAATCACATTTTTCACAAAATAACGAGATAGAGTAAACCTACCGCGTTGCGGTCTTTGGCGAGATCGACAACCCGCTTAAGCTCTACAAAATGGCATTTTTGAAATTTTGAAATTTTGAAAAATTTTATATAAAATTTCATTTTAAACATAGAAATTATTATGAAAAAATCACATTTTTCGAAAAAGATCGTGATAGAGTAAAGCTATAGCATTACGGCGTTTCGACAGAACGACGGCCTCGGTAATCTCTACAAAATGGCATTTTTGAAATTTTGACATTTTGAAATTTTTTATATAAACTTTCATTTTGAACATAGAAATTGTTATCAAAAAATCACATTTTTCACAAAAGAACGAGATAGAGTAAACCTACCGCGTTGCGGTCTTTGGCAAGATCGACACCCCGCTTAAGCTCTACAAAATGGCATTTTTGAAATTTTGAAATTTTGAAAAATTTTATATAAAATTTCATTTTAAACATAGAAATTATTATGAAAAAGTCACATTTTTCACAAAATAACGAGATCGAGTAAACCTACCGCGTTGCGGTGTTCGGACAGAACGAAGGCCTTTGAAATCTGTACGAAATGGCATTTTCGAAATTTTGACATTTTGAAATTTTTTATATAAACTTTCATTTTGAACATAGAAATTGTTATGAATAAATGACATTTTTCGAAAAAGACCGTGATAGAGTAAATTAAACGCGTTGCGGTGTTCGGACAGAATGAAGGCCTTTGAAATCTCTACGAAATGGCTATTTCAAAATTTTGACATTTTGAAATTTTTTATATAAACTTTCATTTTGAACATAGAAATTGTTATCAACAAATCACATTTTTCACAAAAGAACGAGATAGAGTAAACCTACCGCGTTGCGGTCTTTGGCGAGATCGACACCCCGCTTGAGCTCTACAAAATGGCATTTTTGAAATTTTGAAATTTTGAAAAATTTTATATAAAATTTCATTTTAAACATAGAAATTATTATGAAAAAATCACATTTTTCGAAAAAGATCGTGATAGAGTAAAGCTATAGCGTTACGGCGTTTCGACAGAACGACGGCCTTGATAATCTCTACGAAATGGCTATTTCAAAATTTTGACATTTTGAAATTTTTTATATAAACTTTCATTTTGAACATAGAAATTGTTATCAAAAAATCACATTTTTCACAAAAGAACGAGATAGAGTAAACCTACCGCGTTGCGGTCTTTGGCGAGATCGACACACCGCTTGAGCTCTACAAAATGGCATTTTTGAAATTTTGAAATTTTGAAAAATTTTATATAAAATTTCATTTTAAACATAGAAATTATTATGAAAAAATCACATTTTTCGAAAAAGATCGTGACAGAGTAAACCTATAGCGCTACGGTGTTCGGACAGAACGACGGCCTCGGTAAGCTCTAGAAAATGGCATTTTTGAAATTTTGAAATTTTGAAAAATTTTATATAAACTTTCATTTTAAACATAGAAATTATTATGAAAAATCACATTTTTCGAAAAAGATCGTGATAGAGTAAACCTATAGCGCTACGGTGTTTAGACAGAACGACGGCCTGGGTAATCTCTACAAAATGGCATTTTTGAAATTTTGAAATTTTGAAAAATTTTATATAAACTTTCATTTTGAACATAGAAATTGTTATGAAAAAATCACATTTTTCACAAAAGAACGAGATAGAGTAAACCTACCGCGTTGCAGTCTTTGGCGTGATCGACACCCCGCTTAAGCTCTACAAAATCGCATTTTTGAAATTTTGAAATTTTGAAAAATTTTGAAAATCGAACAAGAAAATGAGCGCGTTCTCGACTCGACTCAGTCGCGTTAGCGCGACTAACACTGAATGGGCTCACTCGACCTACCTATTTACTCTACCTATCGAATTATTTCGAAAGATCTCGATTTCGAAAGAAGAAGATTTCGATTTATTTCGAAAGATCGAAGGTGGCGAGGCACGTAGGGGAAGGCGGGTAAAAAGCAAAAGTCGAACAAGAAAATGAGCGCGTTCTCGACTCGACTCAGTCGCGTTAGCGCGACTAACACCGAATGGGCTCACTCGACCTACCTATTTACTCTACCTTGAAAGTAGATGTGCCTTTCATACAATGAACAACAACGAAAGTAGATGTGCCCTTTCATACAATGAGTAGATGTGCAAAAAAAAAACTGAAAAACTAAAAAACACAACTCACTACCACCCCACCCCACTGGGCTCTGTGCCACTCTAGTCATATACCCTAAAAGGGAGTTGGTAACTGCCCGTTTTCGGCCTTCGGGGTTGATTATCTCCGTTATCTATCGAGTTAAGGGCGCGCAAAGTACGGGAACTATCGCACTGCATTAGACGGCGCGTCGAGTGGAAAAATTTATTTTCGTCGATTCGTTCGTTTTATTCGTTTTTTTCGCGCGTAAAGTTCAAAAAGTGCTCTTTTTTTTTCGGCTTTGTACGATTTTTTATTCCTCAATTCGGTCAGTCTTTTTTCGGACCGCCTCGATCTCGACGACGCTCCGTCTATGGAAAAACTCCGAAAAGTTGAAATTTTTTCGATTTTCAAATTCAAAATGGCGTTCGAAAACGCATCGACGAAAACGCGGAAACCGACATAACTCGAGAACGGATAGGAGCGGAGCGTTTCGGTCCGAGGAGCGGTCGAAGGGCTCGGCGAGAGCTGCGAAATGGCATTTTTGAAATTTTGAAATTCCCAAAAAAATCATACAAATTTTCCATTTTTCCACTTTCGATAGGAAATATTTTTTTCGAAAAAAGTGTCATTTTCGGCGTCCCACGCTTTGGGAAGCAGCGGCGGGACCGAAATCGCGCAATAGACACTTCCACCCGAACACCCCCAACTCTATGGGAAAACTCCAAAAAGTAGAAATTTTCTTCGCCCGGCCGCCATATTGGATTTTGAACATGCATTTAGAGAACGTCGAAAAAACGCACATTTTCCACGATAATTCGACGCAATCGAGAACGTCCAAATCGACGGCCGTCTACGGCGAGTCCGAGGACTGCATGTCCTTTACGATATTGCAGAAAAAAAATATTAAGTTTCTCCAAAAATTAGTAATAATTTTCACTTTGAAATTTGGTCAAAAAAACGCCCTCAAAACGAAAAAAGTGTCATTTTCGGCTGAGTAAATTTTTCTCATTTTTTGATTTTTGTTAATTTTTCATCGCCTCTTTCCAACCGGAGAATCGTCTCTCTATGGGAAAATCCCGAAAAGTGGAAATTTCCTTCGGGCGGCGGCCATATTGGATTTTGAAAATGCCACCAAAAAAACACATAAACCTCGATAATTCGACTCACGAACGTCCGAATGGATTCGCGTCTGCGGCAAGACGAAGACCTAGACGTCCTTTACGAGATTGCCAAAAAAAATTTTCAAATTTCTCCAAAAATTCATATAAATTTTCAATTTGAAATTTTTTCAAAAAACGCATTCGAAACGAAAAAAGTTTCATCTTTCGGATCCCACGCTTTGGGAAATAGCCGCGGGACCGTAATTCCGCAACTGACATGTCCACCCGAAAACCCTTCTCTCTATGGAAAAACTCCAAAAAGTTGAAATTTCCTTCGCGCCGCCGCCATATTGGATTTTGAAAATACAACGAAAAAACCGCAAAAACCTCGATAATTCGAATCGAAAACGTCGAAATGGATTCGCGTCTGTGGCAACTCGAAGTCCGAGAAATCCGTTACGAGACTGCCAAAAAAAAAATTTGAATTTCTCCAAAAATTCATATAAATTTTCCATTTTCCCAATTTTTAAAGGAATTTTTTTACAAAAAAAACGTAATTTTTCGGCTCCCACGCTTTGGGAAGCAGCAGCGGGACCGAAATTGTGCAATGGACATTTCCACCCGAATACCCCCAACTCTATGGAAAAATTCCTAAAAGTTGAAATTTCCTTCAATTTTCTTCGTGCGGCCGCCATCTTTGATTTTGAAACGAGGCTACGAAAAAACCCGATTAGCGCAGAGAGGACGACCTCCCGTCGAGTTGTGTTCTACGGCGAGATGTAGCGCCTCGACCAGCACTACAAAGTGGCATTTTCAGAATTTTGAAATTTTGAAAAAATTTATATAAATTTTGATTTTGAATTTTTCCAACGAGTACAAAAATCACATTTTCCGATATCGATCGAGACAGACCGAACCTACCGCGTAGCGGTCTTAGGTGAGATAGACGCCCCGAGTGAGGTCTACGAAATGGCATTTTTGAAATTTTGACATTTTGAAATTTTTTATATAAACTTTCATTTTGAACATAGAAATTGTTATGAAAAAATCACATTTTTCACAAAATAACGAGATAGAGTAAACCTACCGCGTTGCGGTCTTTGGCGAGATCGACACCCCGCTTAAGCTCTACAAAATGGCATTTTTGAAATTTTTAAATTTTGAAAAATTTTATATAAAATTTCATTTTAAACATAGAAATTATTATGAAAAAATCTCATTTTTCACAAAATAACGAGATAGAGTAAACCTACCGCGTTGCGGTCTTTGGCAAGATCGACACCCCGCTTAAGCTCTACAAAATGGCATTTTTGAAATTTTGAAATTTTGAAAAATTTTATATAAAATTTCATTTTAAACATAGAAATTATTATGAAAAAATCACATTTTTCACAAAATAACGAGATAGAGTAAACCTACCGCGTTGCGGTCTTTGGCGAGATCGACACCCCGCTTAAGCTCTACAAAATGGCATTTTTGAAATTTTGAAATTTTGAAAAATTTTATATAAAATTTCATTTTAAACATAGAAATTATTATGAAACAATCACATTTTTCACAAAATAACGAGATAGAGTAAACCTACCGCGTTGCGGTCTTTGGCAAGATCGACACCCCGCTTAAGCTCTACAAAATGGCATTTTTGAAATTTTGAAATTTTGAAAAATTTTATATAAAATTTCATTTTAAACATAGAAATTATTATGAAAAAATCACATTTTTCACAAAATAACGAGATAGAGTAAACCTACCGCGTTGCGGTCTTTGGCGAGATCGACACCCCGCTTAAGCTCTACAAAATGGCATTTTTGAAATTTTGAAATTTTGAAAAATTTTATATAAAATTTCATTTTAAACATAGAAATTATTATGAAAAAATCACATTTTTCACAAAATAACGAGATAGAGTAAACCTACCGCGTTGCTGTATTTGGACAGAACGAAGGCCTTTGAAATCTCTACGAAATGGCATTTTCGAAATTTTGACATTTTGAAATTTTTTATATAAACTTTCATTTTGAACATAGAAATTGTTATGAATAAATGACATTTTTCGAAAAAGACCGTGATAGAGTAAATTAAACGCGTTGCGGTGTTCGGGCAGAACGAAGGCCTTTGAAATCTCTACGAAATGGCATTTTCGAAATTTTGACATTTTGAAATTTTTTATATAAACTTTCATTTTGAACATAGAAATTGTTATGAAAAAATTACATTTTTCACAAAAGAACGAGATAGAGTAAACCTACCGCGTTGCGGTCTTTGGCGAGATCGACACCCCGCTTAAGCTCTACAAAATGGCATTTTTGAAATTTTGAAATTTTGAAAAATTTTATATAAAATTTCATTTTAAACATAGAAATTATTATGAAAAAATCACATTTTTCACAAAATAACGAGATAGAGTAAACCTACCGCGTTGCGGTGTTCGGACAGAACGAAGGCCTTTGAAATCTCTACGAAATGGCATTTTCGAAATTTTGACATTTTGAAATTTTTTATATAAACTTTCATTTTGAACATAGAAATTATTATAAAAAAATCACATTTTTCGAAAAAGACCGTGATAGAGTAAACCTACCGCGTTGCGGTCTTTGGCGAGATCGACACCCCGCTTAAGCTCTACAAAATGGCATTTTTGAAATTTTGACATTTTGAAAAATTTTATATAAACTTTAATTTTAAACATAGAAATTATTATGAAAAAATCACATTTTTCGAAAAAGATCGTGACAGAGTAAACCTATAGCGCTACGGTGTTCGGACAGAACGACGGCCTCGGTAAGCTCTAGAAAATGGCATTTTTGAAATTTTGAAATTTTGAAAAATTTTATATAAACTTTCATTTTAAACATAGAAATTATTATGAAAAAAATCACATTTTTCGAAAAAGATCGTGATAGAGTAAACCTATAGCGCTACGGTGTTCGGACAGAACGACGGCCTCGGTAATCTCTACAAAATGGCATTTTTGAAATTTTGACATTTTGAAATTTTTTATATAAACTTTCATTTTCAACATAGAAATTGTTATCAAAAAATCACATTTTTCGAAAAAGACCGTGATAGAGTAAACCTAACGCGTTGCGGTCTTTGGCGAGATCGACACCCCGCTTAAGCTCTACAAAATGGCATTTTTGAAATTTTGAAATTTTGAAAAATTTTATATAAACTTTCATTTTGAAATTGCAAATTGTTATGAAAAAATCACATTTTTCGAAATAAATCGCGACAGAGTAAACCTATAGCGCTACGATGGTCGGACAGAACGACGGCCTAGGTAATCTCTACAAAATGGCATTTTTGAAATTTTGAAATTTTGAAAAATTTTGAAAATCGAACAAGAAAATGAGCGCGTTCTCGACCCGACTCAGTCGCGTTAGCGCGACTAACACTGAATGGGCTCACTCGACCTACCTATTTACTCTACCTATCGAATTATTTCTAAAGGTCTCGATTTCGAAAGAAGAAGATTTCGATTTATTTCGAAAGATGGCGAGGCACGTAGGGGAAGGCGGGTAAAAAGCAAAAGTCGAACAAGAAAATGAGCGCGTTCTCGACTCGACTCAGTCGCGTTAGCGCGACTAACACCGAATGGGCTCACTCGACCTACCTATTTACTCTACCTATCTAACGTAGTTTACAATGAAAGTAGATGAGCCCTTTCATACAATGAACAACAACGAAAGTAGATGTGCCCTTTCATACAATGAGTAACAATAAATGTAGATAAAAACTAAAAAACAACTAAAAAACACAACCCCCACTGGGCTCTGTGCCACTCCGATCTAGTCATATACCCTAAAAGGGAGTTGGTAACGGCCCGTTTTCGGCCTTCGCGGTTCATCATCTCCGTTATCCATCGAGTTACGCGCATGCGAAGTATGGGAACTTTCGCAGTGCCTTAGACGGCGCGTCGAGTGGAAAAATTTATTTTCGTCTGTTCGTTCGTTTTATTCGTTTTTTTCGCGCGTAAAGTTCAAAAAGTGCTCTTTTTTTTTCGGCTTTGTACGATTTTTTATTCCTCAATTCGGTCAGTCTTTTTTCGGACCGCCTCGATCTCGACGACGCTCCGTCTATGGAAAAACTCCGAAAACTTGAAATTTTTTCGATTTTCAAATTCAAAATGGCGTTCGAAAACGCATCGACGAAAACGCGGAAACCGACATAACTCGAGAACGGATAGGAGCGGAGCGTTTCGGTCCGAGGAGCGATCGGAGGGCTCGGCGAGAGCTGCGAAATGGCATTTTTGAAATTTTGAAATTCCCAAAAAAATCATACAAATTTTCCATTTTTCCACTTTCGATAGGAAATATTTTTTTCGAAAAAAGTGTCATTTTCGGCGTCCCACGCTTTGGGAAGCAGCGGCGGGACCGAAATCGCCCAATAGACACTTCCACCCGAACACCCCCAACTCTATGGGAAAACTCCAAAAAGTAGAAATTTTCTTCGCCCGGCCGCCATATTGGATTTTGAACATGCATCTAGAGAACGTCGAAAAAACGCACATTTTCCACGATAATTCGACGCAATCGAGAACGTCCAAATCGACGGCCGTCTACGGCGAGTCCAAGGACTGCATGTCCTTTACGATATTGCAGAAAAAAAATATAAAGTTTCTCCAAAAATTAGTAATAATTTTCACTTTGAAATTTGGTCAAAAAAACGCCCTCAAAACGAAAAAAGTGTCATTTTCGGCTGAGTAAATTTTTCTCATTTTTTGATTTTTGTTAATTTTTCATCGCCTCTTTCCAACCGGAGAATCGTCTCTCTATGGGAAAATCCCGAAAAGTTAAAATTTCCTTCGGGCGGCGGCCATATTGGATTTTGAAAATGCCACCAAAAAAACACATAAACCTCGATAATTCGACTCACGAACGTCCGAATGGATTTGCGTCTGCGGCAATTCGAAGACCTAGACGTCCTTTACGAGATTGCCAAAAAAAATTTTCAAGTTTCTCCAAAAATTCATATAAATTTTCAATTTGAAATTTTTCCAAAAAACGCATTCGAAACGAAAAAAGTTTCATTTTTCGGATCCCACGCTTTGGAAAATAGCCGCGGGACCGTAATTGCGCAACCGTCATCTCCATCCGAAAACCCTTCTCTCTATGGAAAAACTCCAAAAAGTTGAAATTTCCTTCGCGCCGCCGCCATATTGGATTTTCAAAATACAACGAAAAAACCGCAAAAACCTCGATAATTCGAATCGAAAACGTCGAAATGGATTCGCGTCTGTGACAACTCGAAGTCCAAGAAATCCGTTACGAGACTGCCAAAAAAAAAAATGGAATTTCTCCAAAAATTCATATAAATTTTCCATTTTCCCAATTTTTAAAGGAATTTTTTTACAAAAAAAACGTAATTTTTCGGCTCCCACGCTTTGGGAAGCAGCAGCGGGACCGAAATTGTGCAATGGACATTTCCACCCGAATACCCCCAACTCTATGGAAAAATTCCTAAAAGTTGAAATTTCCTTCAAGTTTCTTCGTGCGGCCGCCATCTTTGATTTTGAAACGAGGCTACGAAAAAACCCGATTAGCGCAGAGAGGACGACCTCCCGTCGAGTTGTGTTCTACAGCGAGATGTAGCGCCTCGACCAGCACTACAAAGTGGCATTTTCAGAATTTTGAAATTTTGAAAAAAATTATATAAATTTTGATTTTGAATTTTTCCAACGAGTACAAAAATCACATTTTCCGATATCGATCGAGACAGACCGAACCTACCGCGTTGCGGTCTTATGCGAGATCGACGCCCCGAGTGAGGTCTACAAAATGGCATTTTTGAAATTTTGACATTTTGAAATTTTTTATATAAACTTTCATTTTGAACATAGAAATTTTTATGAAAAAATCACATTTTTCACAAAATAACGAGATAGAGTAAACCTACCGCGTTGCGGTGTTCGGACAGAACGAAGGCCTTTGAAATCTCTACGAAATGGCATTTTCGAAATTTTGACATTTTGAAATTTTTTGATATAAACTTTCATTTTGAACATAGAAATTGTTATAAAAAAATCACATTTTTCACAAAATAACGAGATAGAGTAAACCTACCGCGTTGGGGTGTTCGGACAGAACGAAGGCCTTTGAAATCTCTACGAAATGGCATTTTCGAAATTTTGACATTTTGAAATTTTTTGATATAAACTTTCATTTTGAACATAGAAATTGTTATAAAAAAATCACATTTTTCACAAAATAACGAGATAGAGTAAACCTACCGCGTTGCGGTGTTCGGACAGAACGAAGGCCTTTGAAATCTCTACGAAATGGCATTTTCGAAATTTTGACATTTTGAAATTTTTTGATATAAACTTTCATTTTGAACATAGAAATTGTTATAAAAAAATCACATTTTTCACAAAATAACGAGATAGAGTAAACCTACCGCGTTGGGGTGTTCGGACAGAACGAAGGCCTTTGAAATCTCTACGAAATGGCTTTTTCGAAATTTTGACATTTTGAAATTTTTTATATAAACTTTCATTTTGAACATAGAAATTTTTATGAAAAAATCACATTTTTCACAAAATAACGAGATAGAGTAAACCTACCGCGTTGCGATCTTTGGCGAGATCGACACCCCGCTTAAGCTCTACAAAATGGCATTTTTGAAATTTTGACATTTTGAAAAATTTTGTATAAAATTTCATTTTAAACATAGAAATTATTATGAAAAAATCACATTTTTCGAAAAAGATCGTGATAGAGTAAAGCTATAGCGTTACGGCGTTTCGACAGAACGACGGCCTTGATAATCTCTACGAAATGGCTATTTCAAAATTTTGACATTTTGAAATTTTTTATATAAACTTTCATTTTGAACATAGAAATTGTTATCAAAAAATCACATTTTTCACAAAAGAACGAGATAGAGTAAACCTACCGCGTTGCGGACTTTGGCGAGATCGACACCCCGCTTAAGCTCTACAAAATGGCGTTTTTGAAATTTTGAAATTTTGAAAAATTTTATATAAAATTTCATTTTAAACATAGAAATTATTATGAAAAAATCACATTTTTCACAAAATAACGAGATAGAGTAAACCTACCGCGTTGCGGCATAAACCTCGATAATTCGACTCACGAACGTCCGAATGGATTTGCGTCTGCGCTAAGTCGAAGACCTAGACGTCCTTTACGAGATTGCCAAAAAAAAAATTGGAATTTCTCCAAAAATTCATATAAATTTTCCATTTTTCCACTTTTGATAGGAAATATTTTTTTCGAAAAAGTGTCATTTTCGGCTGACTAAATTTTTCTCATTTTTTGATTTTTGTTAATTTTTCATCGCCTCTTTCCAACCGGAGAATCGTCTCCCTATGGGAAAATCCCGAAAAGTTGAAATTTCCTTTGGGCGGCGGCCATATTGGATTTTGAAAATGCCACCAAAAAAACACATAAACCTCGATAATTCGACTCACGAACGTCCGAATGGATCGAGATAGAGTAAACCTAGCGCGTTGCGGTCTTTGGCGAGATCGACACCCCGCTTAAGCTCTACAAAATGGCATTTTTGAAATTTTGAAATTTTGAAAAATTTTATATAAAATTTCATTTTAAACATAGAAATTATTATGAAAAAATCACATTTTTCGAAAAAGATCGTGACAGAGTAAACCTATAGCGCTACGGTGTTCGGACAGAACGACGGCCTCGGTAAGCTCTAGAAAATGGCATTTTTGAAATTTTGAAATTTTGAAAAATTTTATATAAACTTTCATTTTAAACATAGAAATTATTATGAAAAATCACATTTTTCGAAAAAGATCGTGATAGAGTAAACCTATAGCGCTACGGTGTTTGGACAGAACGACGGCCTGGGTAATCTCTACAAAATGGCATTTTTGAAATTTTGAAATTTTGAAAAATTTTATATAAACTTTCATTTTGAACATAGAAATTGTTATGAAAAAATCACATTTTTCACAAAAGAACGAGATAGAGTAAACCTACCGCGTTGCAGTCTTTGGCGAGATCGACACCCCGCTTAAGCTCTACAAAATCCCATTTTTGAAATTTTGAAATTTTGAAAATTTTTGAAAATTGAACAAGAAAATGAGCGCGTTCTCGACCCGACTCAGTCGCGTTAGCGCGACTAACACTGAATGGGCTCACTCGACCTACCTATTTACTCTACCTATCGAATTATTTCTAAAGGTCTCGATTTCGAAAGAAGAAGATTTCGATTTATTTCGAAAGATCGAAGGTGGCGAGGCACGTAGGGGAAGGCGGGTAAAAAGCAAAAGTCGAACAAGAAAATGAGCGCGTTCTCGACTCGACTCAGTCGCGTTAGCGCGACTAACACTGAATGGGCTCACTCGACCTACCTATTTACTCTACCTATCTAACATAGTTTACAATGAAAGTAGATGTTCCCCAACCTAACAATGAACGACAACGAAAGTAGATGTGCCCTTTCATACAATGAGTAACAATAAAAGTAGATGTGCAAAAAAAAAAACTCACTACCACCCCACCCCACTGGGCTCTGTGCCACTCCGATCTGTGCCGCTCCGATCTAGTCCTATTACCTAAAAGGGAGTTGGTAACTGCCCGTTTTCGGCCTACGGGGTTCAGTATCTCCGCTATCTATCGAGGTACGCGCGCGCAAGTACGGGAACTCTCGCAGCGCATTAGACGGCGCGTCGAGTGGAAAAATTTATTTTCGTCTATTCGTTTGTTTTATTCGTTTTTTTCGCACGTAAAGTTCAAAAAGTGCTCTTTTTTTTCGGCTCCCTTAATTTTTCTCATTTTTTGATTTTTGTTAATTTTTCATCGCCTCTTGCCAACCGGAGAATCGTCTCTCTATAGGAAAACTCCGAAAAGTGGAAATTTTTTCGATTTTCAAATTCAAAATGGCGTTCGAAAACGCATCGACGAAAACGCGGAAACCGACATAACTCGAGAACGGATAGGAGCGGAGCGTTTCGGCCCGAGGAGCGATCGAAGGGCTCGGCGAGAGCTGCGAAATGGCATTTTTGAAATTTTGTAATTCCCAAAAAAATCATACAAATTTTCCATTTTTCCACTTTCGATAGGAAATATTTTTTTCGAAAAAAGTGTCATTTTCGGCTCCCTTAATTTTTCTCATTTTTTGATTTTTGTTAATTTTTCATCGCCTATTTCCAACCGGAGAATCGTCTCTCTATGGGAAAACTCCAAAAAGTAGAAATTTTCTTCGCGCGGCCGCCATATTGCATTTTGAAAATGCATCTAGAGAACGTCGAAAAAACGCACATTTTCCACGATAATTCGACGCAATCGAGAACGTCCAAATCGACGGCCGTCTACGGCGAGTCCAAGGACTGCATGTCCTCTACGATATTGCAGAAAAAAAATATTAAGTTTCTCCAAAAATTAGTAATAATTTTCACTTTGAAATTTGGTCAAAAAAACGCCCTCAAAACGAAAAAAGTGCTTTTTTCGGCTGACTTAATTTTTTTCATTTTTTGATTTTTGTTAATTTTTCATCGCTTCTTTCCAACCGGAGAATCGTCTCTCTATGGGAAAATCCCGAAAAGTTAAAATTTCCTTCGGGCGGCGGCCATATTGGATTTTGAAAATGCCACCAAAAAAACACATAAACCTCGATAATTCGACTCACGAACGTCCGAATGGATTCGCGTCTGCGGCAATTCGAAGACCTAGACGTCCTTTACGAGATTGCCAAAAAAAATTTTCAAGTTTCTCCAAAAATTCATATAAATTTTCAATTTGAAATTTTTCCAAAAAACGCATTCGAAACGAAAAAAGTTTCATATTTCGGATCCCACGCTTTGGGAAATAGCCGCGGGACCGTAATTGCGCAACTGTCATCTCCACCTAAAAACCCTTCTCTCTATGGAAAAACTCCAAAAAGTTGAAATTTCCTTCGCGCCGCCGCCATATTGGATTTTGAAAATACAACGAAAAAACCGCAAAAACCTCGATAATTCGAATCGAAAACGTCGAAATGGATTCGCGTCTGCGGCAACTCGAAGTCCGAGAAATCCGTTACGAGACTGCCAAAAAAAAAATTTGAATTTCTCCAAAAATTCATATAAATTTTCCATTTTCCCAATTTTTAAAGGAATTTTTTTACAAAAAAAACGTAATTTTTCGGCTCCCACGCTTTGGGAAGCAGCAGCGGGACCGAAATCGTGCAATGGACATTTCCACCCGAATACCCCCAACTCTATGGGAAAATTCCTAAAAGTTGAAATTTCCTTCAATTTTCTTCGTGCGGCCGCCATCTTTGATTTTGAAACGAGGCTACGAAAAAACCCGATTAGCGCAGAGAGGACGACCTCCCGTCGAGTTGTGTTCTACGGCGAGATGTAGCGCCTCGACCAGCACTACAAAGTGGCATTTTCAGAATTTTGAAATTTTGAAAAAATTTATATAAATTTTGATTTTGAATTTTTCCAACGAGTACAAAAATCACATTTTCCGATATCGATCGAGACAGACCGAACCTACCGCGTAGCGGTCTTAGGCGAGATAGACGCCCCGAGTGAGGTCTACGAAATGGCATTTTTGAAATTTTGACATTTTGAGATTTTTTATATAAACTTTCATTTTGAACATAGAAATTGTTATGAAAAAATCACATTTTTCACAAAATAACGAGATAGAGTAAACCTACCGCGTTGCGGTGTTTGGACAGAACGAAGGCCTTTGAAATCTCTACGAAATGGCATTTTCGAAATTTTGACATTTTGAAATTTTTTATATAAACTTTCATTTTGAACATAGAAATTGTTATGAAAAAATCACATTTTTCACAAAATAACGAGATAGAGTAAACCTACCGCGTTGCGGAGTTTGGACAGAACGAAGACCTTTGAAATCTCTACGAAATGGCATTTTCGAAATTTTGGCATTTTGAAATTTTTTATATAAACTTTCATTTTGAACATAGAAATTGTTATGAAAAAATCACATTTTTCACAAAATAACGAGATAGAGTAAACCTACCGCATTGCGGTGTTTGGACAGAACGAAGGCCTTTGAAATCTCTACCAAATGGCATTTTCGAAATTTTGACATTTTGAAATTTTTTATATAAACTTTCATTTTGAACATAGAAATTGTTATGAAAAAATCACATTTTTCACAAAACAACGAGATAGAGTAAACCTACCGCGTTGCGGTCTTTGGAGAGATCGACACCCCGCTTAAGTTCTACTAAATGGCATTTTTGAAATTTTGAAATTTTGAAAATTTTTTTATAAACTTTCATTTTGAACATAGAAATTGTTATGAAAAAATCACATTTTTCACAAAAGATCGTGATAGAGTAAACCTATAGCGCTACTGTGTTCGGACGGAACGACGGCCTGGGTAATATCTACAAAATGGCATTTTTGAAATTTTGACATTATGAAAAATTTTATATAAACTTTCATTTTAAACATAGAAATTATTATGAAAAAATCACATTTTTCGAAAAAAAAAGATCGTGACAGAGTAAACCTATAGCGCTAGGGTGTTCGGACAGAACGACGGCCTCGGTAAGCTCTAGAAAATGGCATTTTTGAAATTTTGAAATTTTGAAAAATTTTATATAAACTTTCATTTTAAACATAGAAATTATTATGAAAAAATCACATTTTTCGAAAAAGATCGTGATAGAGTAAACCTATAGCGCTACGGTGTTCGGACAGAACGACGGCCTGGGTAATCTCTACAAAATGGCATTTTTGAAATTTTGACATTTTGAAAAATTTTATATAAACTTTCATTTTAAACATAGAAATTATTATGAAAAAATCACATTTTTCGAAAAAGATCGTGATAGAGTAAACCTATAGCGCTACGGTGTTCGGACAGAACGACGGCCTCGGTAAGCTCTAGAAAATGGCATTTTTGAAATTTTGACATTTTGAAAAATTTTATATAAACTTTCATTTTAAACATAGAAATTATTATGAAAAAATCACATTTTTCGAAAAAGATCGTGATAGAGTAAACCTATAGCGCTACGGTGTTCGGACAGAACGACGGCCTGGGTAATCTCTACAAAATGGCATTTTTGAAATTTTGACATTTTGAAAAATTTTATATAAACTTTCATTTTAAACATAGAAATTATTATGAAAAATCACATTTTTCGAAAAAGATCGTGATAGAGTAAACCTATAGCGCTACGGTGTTTGGACAGAACGACGGCCTGGGTAATCTCTACAAAATGGCATTTTTGAAATTTTGAAAGTTTGAAAAATTTTATATAAACTTTCATTTTGAACATAGAAATTGTTATGAAAAAATCACATTTTTCACAAAAGAACGAGATAGAGTAAACCTACCGCGTTGCAGTCTTTGGCGAGATCGACACCCCGCTTAAGCTCTACAAAATCCCATTTTTGAAATTTTGAAATTTTGAAAATTTTTGAAAATTGAACAAGAAAATGAGCGCGTTCTCGACCCGACTCAGTCGCGTTAGCGCGACTAACACTGAATGGGCTCACTCGACCTACCTATTTACTCTACCTATCGAATTATTTCTAAAGGTCTCGATTTCGAAAGAAGAAGATTTCGATTTATTTCGAAAGATCGAAGGTGGCGAGGCACGTAGGGGAAGGCGGGTAAAAAGCAAAAGTCGAACAAGAAAATGAGCGCGTTCTCGACTCGACTCAGTCGCGTTAGCGCGACTAACACTGAATGGGCTCACTCGACCTACCTATTTACTCTACCTATCTAACATAGTTTACAATGAAAGTAGATGTTCCCCAACCTAACAATGAACGACAACGAAAGTAGATGTGCCCTTTCATACAATGAGTAACAATAAAAGTAGATGTGCAAAAAAAAAAACTCACTACCACCCCACCCCACTGGGCTCTGTGCCACTCCGATCTGTGCCGCTCCGATCTAGTCCTATTACCTAAAAGGGAGTTGGTAACTGCCCGTTTTCGGCCTACGGGGTTCAGTATCTCCGCTATCTATCGAGGTACGCGCGCGCAAGTACGGGAACTCTCGCAGCGCATTAGACGGCGCGTCGAGTGGAAAAATTTATTTTCGTCTATTCGTTTGTTTTATTCGTTTTTTTCGCACGTAAAGTTCAAAAAGTGCTCTTTTTTTTCGGCTCCCTTAATTTTTCTCATTTTTTGATTTTTGTTAATTTTTCATCGCCTCTTGCCAACCGGAGAATCGTCTCTCTATAGGAAAACTCCGAAAAGTGGAAATTTTTTCGATTTTCAAATTCAAAATGGCGTTCGAAAACGCATCGACGAAAACGCGGAAACCGACATAACTCGAGAACGGATAGGAGCGGAGCGTTTCGGCCCGAGGAGCGATCGAAGGGCTCGGCGAGAGCTGCGAAATGGCATTTTTGAAATTTTGTAATTCCCAAAAAAATCATACAAATTTTCCATTTTTCCACTTTCGATAGGAAATATTTTTTTCGAAAAAAGTGTCATTTTCGGCTCCCTTAATTTTTCTCATTTTTTGATTTTTGTTAATTTTTCATCGCCTATTTCCAACCGGAGAATCGTCTCTCTATGGGAAAACTCCAAAAAGTAGAAATTTTCTTCGCGCGGCCGCCATATTGCATTTTGAAAATGCATCTAGAGAACGTCGAAAAAACGCACATTTTCCACGATAATTCGACGCAATCGAGAACGTCCAAATCGACGGCCGTCTACGGCGAGTCCAAGGACTGCATGTCCTCTACGATATTGCAGAAAAAAAATATTAAGTTTCTCCAAAAATTAGTAATAATTTTCACTTTGAAATTTGGTCAAAAAAACGCCCTCAAAACGAAAAAAGTGCTTTTTTCGGCTGACTTAATTTTTTTCATTTTTTGATTTTTGTTAATTTTTCATCGCTTCTTTCCAACCGGAGAATCGTCTCTCTATGGGAAAATCCCGAAAAGTTAAAATTTCCTTCGGGCGGCGGCCATATTGGATTTTGAAAATGCCACCAAAAAAACACATAAACCTCGATAATTCGACTCACGAACGTCCGAATGGATTCGCGTCTGCGGCAATTCGAAGACCTAGACGTCCTTTACGAGATTGCCAAAAAAAATTTTCAAGTTTCTCCAAAAATTCATATAAATTTTCAATTTGAAATTTTTCCAAAAAACGCATTCGAAACGAAAAAAGTTTCATATTTCGGATCCCACGCTTTGGGAAATAGCCGCGGGACCGTAATTGCGCAACTGTCATCTCCACCTAAAAACCCTTCTCTCTATGGAAAAACTCCAAAAAGTTGAAATTTCCTTCGCGCCGCCGCCATATTGGATTTTGAAAATACAACGAAAAAACCGCAAAAACCTCGATAATTCGAATCGAAAACGTCGAAATGGATTCGCGTCTGCGGCAACTCGAAGTCCGAGAAATCCGTTACGAGACTGCCAAAAAAAAAATTTGAATTTCTCCAAAAATTCATATAAATTTTCCATTTTCCCAATTTTTAAAGGAATTTTTTTACAAAAAAAACGTAATTTTTCGGCTCCCACGCTTTGGGAAGCAGCAGCGGGACCGAAATCGTGCAATGGACATTTCCACCCGAATACCCCCAACTCTATGGGAAAATTCCTAAAAGTTGAAATTTCCTTCAATTTTCTTCGTGCGGCCGCCATCTTTGATTTTGAAACGAGGCTACGAAAAAACCCGATTAGCGCAGAGAGGACGACCTCCCGTCGAGTTGTGTTCTACGGCGAGATGTAGCGCCTCGACCAGCACTACAAAGTGGCAT
Source organism: Micropterix aruncella (assembly GCA_944548615.1). Classification (NCBI taxonomy): domain Eukaryota; kingdom Metazoa; phylum Arthropoda; class Insecta; order Lepidoptera; family Micropterigidae; genus Micropterix; species Micropterix aruncella. Next base: position 3,088,980 of record OX155977.1, on the reverse strand, counting down.
TTTCAGAATTTTGAAATTTTGAAAAAATTTATATAAATTTTGATTTTGAATTTTTCCAACGAGTACAAAAATCACATTTTCCGATATCGATCGAGACAGACCGAACCTACCGCGTAGCGGTCTTAGGCGAGATAGACGCCCCGAGTGAGGTCTACGAAATGGCATTTTTGAAATTTTGACATTTTGAGATTTTTTATATAAACTTTCATTTTGAACATAGAAATTGTTATGAAAAAATCACATTTTTCACAAAATAACGAGATAGAGTAAACCTACCGCGTTGCGGTGTTTGGACAGAACGAAGGCCTTTGAAATCTCTACGAAATGGCATTTTCGAAATTTTGACATTTTGAAATTTTTTATATAAACTTTCATTTTGAACATAGAAATTGTTATGAAAAAATCACATTTTTCACAAAATAACGAGATAGAGTAAACCTACCGCGTTGCGGAGTTTGGACAGAACGAAGACCTTTGAAATCTCTACGAAATGGCATTTTCGAAATTTTGGCATTTTGAAATTTTTTATATAAACTTTCATTTTGAACATAGAAATTGTTATGAAAAAATCACATTTTTCACAAAATAACGAGATAGAGTAAACCTACCGCATTGCGGTGTTTGGACAGAACGAAGGCCTTTGAAATCTCTACCAAATGGCATTTTCGAAATTTTGACATTTTGAAATTTTTTATATAAACTTTCATTTTGAACATAGAAATTGTTATGAAAAAATCACATTTTTCACAAAACAACGAGATAGAGTAAACCTACCGCGTTGCGGTCTTTGGAGAGATCGACACCCCGCTTAAGTTCTACTAAATGGCATTTTTGAAATTTTGAAATTTTGAAAATTTTTTTATAAACTTTCATTTTGAACATAGAAATTGTTATGAAAAAATCACATTTTTCACAAAAGATCGTGATAGAGTAAACCTATAGCGCTACTGTGTTCGGACGGAACGACGGCCTGGGTAATATCTACAAAATGGCATTTTTGAAATTTTGACATTATGAAAAATTTTATATAAACTTTCATTTTAAACATAGAAATTATTATGAAAAAATCACATTTTTCGAAAAAAAAAGATCGTGACAGAGTAAACCTATAGCGCTAGGGTGTTCGGACAGAACGACGGCCTCGGTAAGCTCTAGAAAATGGCATTTTTGAAATTTTGAAATTTTGAAAAATTTTATATAAACTTTCATTTTAAACATAGAAATTATTATGAAAAAATCACATTTTTCGAAAAAGATCGTGATAGAGTAAACCTATAGCGCTACGGTGTTCGGACAGAACGACGGCCTGGGTAATCTCTACAAAATGGCATTTTTGAAATTTTGACATTTTGAAAAATTTTATATAAACTTTCATTTTAAACATAGAAATTATTATGAAAAAATCACATTTTTCGAAAAAGATCGTGATAGAGTAAACCTATAGCGCTACGGTGTTCGGACAGAACGACGGCCTCGGTAAGCTCTAGAAAATGGCATTTTTGAAATTTTGACATTTTGAAAAATTTTATATAAACTTTCATTTTAAACATAGAAATTATTATGAAAAAATCACATTTTTCGAAAAAGATCGTGATAGAGTAAACCTATAGCGCTACGGTGTTCGGACAGAACGACGGCCTGGGTAATCTCTACAAAATGGCATTTTTGAAATTTTGACATTTTGAAAAATTTTATATAAACTTTCATTTTAAACATAGAAATTATTATGAAAAATCACATTTTTCGAAAAAGATCGTGATAGAGTAAACCTATAGCGCTACGGTGTTTGGACAGAACGACGGCCTGGGTAATCTCTACAAAATGGCATTTTTGAAATTTTGAAAGTTTGAAAAATTTTATATAAACTTTCATTTTGAACATAGAAATTGTTATGAAAAAATCACATTTTTCACAAAAGAACGAGATAGAGTAAACCTACCGCGTTGCAGTCTTTGGCGAGATCGACACCCCGCTTAAGCTCTACAAAATCCCATTTTTGAAATTTTGAAATTTTGAAAATTTTTGAAAATTGAACAAGAAAATGAGCGCGTTCTCGACCCGACTCAGTCGCGTTAGCGCGACTAACACTGAATGGGCTCACTCGACCTACCTATTTACTCTACCTATCGAATTATTTCTAAAGGTCTCGATTTCGAAAGAAGAAGATTTCGATTTATTTCGAAAGATCGAAGGTGGCGAGGCACGTAGGGGAAGGCGGGTAAAAAGCAAAAGTCGAACAAGAAAATGAGCGCGTTCTCGACTCGACTCAGTCGCGTTAGCGCGACTAACACTGAATGGGCTCACTCGACCTACCTATTTACTCTACCTATCTAACATAGTTTACAATGAAAGTAGATGTTCCCCAACCTAACAATGAACGACAACGAAAGTAGATGTGCCCTTTCATACAATGAGTAACAATAAAAGTAGATGTGCAAAAAAAAAAACTCACTACCACCCCACCCCACTGGGCTCTGTGCCACTCCGATCTGTGCCGCTCCGATCTAGTCATATACCCTAAAAGGGAGTTGGTAACTGCCCGTTTTCGGCCTTCGGGGTTCCCTATCTCCGTTATCTATCGAGTTACGCGCGCGCAAGTATGGGAACTCTCGCAGCGCATTAGACGGCGCGTCGAGTGGAAAAATTTATTTTCGTCAGTTCGTTTGTTTTATTCGTTTTTTTCGCGCGTAAAGTTCAAAAAGTGCTCTTTTTTTTTCGGCTTTGTACGATTTTTTATTCCTCAATTCGGTCAGTCTTTTTTCGGACCGCCTCGATCTCGACGACGCTCCGTCTATGGAAAAACTCCGAAAAGTTGAAATTTTTTCGATTTTCAAATTCAAAATGGCGTTCGAAAACGCATCGACGAAAACGCGGAAACCGACATAACTCGAGAACGGATAGGAGCGGAGCGTTTCGGTCCGAGGAGCGATCGGAGGGCTCGGCGAGAGCTGCGAAATGGCATTTTTGAAATTTTGAAATTCCCAAAAAAATCATACAAATTTTCCATTTTTCCACTTTCGATAGGAAATATTTTTTTCGAAAAAAGTGTCATTTTCGGCGTCCCACGCTTTGGGAAGCAGCGGCGGGACCGAAATCGCGCAATAGACACTTCCACCCGAACACCCCCAACTCTATGGGAAAACTCCAAAAAGTAGAAATTTTCTTCGCCCGGCCGCCATATTGGATTTTGAACATGCATCTAGAGAACGTCGAAAAAACGCACATTTTCCACGATAATTCGACGCAATCGAGAACGTCGAAATCGACGGCCGTCTACGGCGAGTCCGAGGACTGCATGTCCTTTACGATATTGCAGAAAAAAAATATAAAGTTTCTCCAAAAATTAGTAATAATTTTCACTTTGAAATTTGGTCAAAAAAACGCCCTCAAAACGAAAAAAGTGTTTTTTTCGGCTGAGTAAATTTTTCTCATTTTTTGATTTTTGTTAATTTTTCATCGCCTCTTTCCAACCGGAGAATCGTCTCTCTATGGGAAAATCCCGAAAAGTGGAAATTTCCTTCGGGCGGCGGCCATATTGGATTTTGAAAATGCCACCAAAAAAACACATAAACCTTGATAATTCGACTCACGAACGTCCGAATGGATTCGCGTCTGCGGCAAGACGAAGACCTAGACGTCCTTTACGAGATTGCCAAAAAAAATTTTCAAATTTCTCCAAAAATTCATATAAATTTTCAATTTGAAATTTTTTCAAAAAACGCATTCGAAACGAAAAAAGTTTCATATTTCGGATCCCACGCTTTGGGAAATAGCCGCGGGACCGTAATTCCGCAACTGACATGTCCACCCGAAAACCCTTCTCTCTATAGAAAAACTCCAAAAAGTTGAAATTTCCTTCGCGCCGCCGCCATATTGGATTTTGAAAATACAACGAAAAAACCGCAAAAACCTCGATAATTCGAATCGAAAACGTCGAAATGGATTCGCGTCTGTGGCAACTCGAAGTCCGAGAAATCCGTTACGAGACTGCCAAAAAAAAAATTTGAATTTCTCCAAAAATTCATATAAATTTTCCATTTTCCCAATTTTTAAAGGATTTTTTTTACAAAAAAAACGTAATTTTTCGGCTCCCACGCTTTGGGAAGCAGCAGCGGGACCGAAATTGTGCAATGGACATTTCCACCCGAATACCCCCAACTCTATGGAAAAATTCCTAAAAGTTGAAATTTCCTTCAATTTTCTTCGTGCGGCCGCCATCTTTGATTTTGAAACGAGGCTACGAAAAAACCCGATTAGCGCAGAGAGGACGACCTCCCGTCGAGTTGTGTTCTACGGCGAGATGTAGCGCCTCGACCAGCACTACAAAGTGGCATTTTCAGAATTTTGAAATTTTGAAAAAATTTATATAAATTTTGATTTTGAATTTTTCCAACGAGTACAAAAATCACATTTTCCGATATCGATCGAGACAGACCGAACCTACCGCGTAGCGGTCTTAGGTGAGATAGACGCCCCGAGTGAGGTCTACGAAATGGCATTTTTGAAATTTTGACATTTTGAAATTTTTTATATAAACTTTCATTTTGAACATAGAAATTGTTATGAAAAAATCACATTTTTCACAAAAGAACGAGATAGAGTAAACCTACCGCGTTGCGGTCTTTAGCGAGATCGACACCCCGCTTAAGTTCTACAAAATGGCATTTTTGAAATTTTGAAATTTTGAAAAATTTTATATAAAATTTCATTTTAAACATAGAAATTATTATGAAAAAATCACATTTTTCACAAAATAACGAGATCGAGTAAACCTACCGCGTTGCGGTGTTCGGACAGAACGAAGGCCTTTGAAATCTGTACGAAATGGCATTTTCGAAATTTTGACATTTTGAAATTTTTTATATAAACTTTCATTTTGAACATAGAAATTGTTATGAATAAATGACATTTTTCGAAAAAGACCGTGATAGAGTAAATTAAACGCGTTGCGGTGTTCGGACAGAATGAAGACCTTTGAAATCTCTACGAAATGGCTATTTCAAAATTTTGACATTTTGAATTTTTTTATATAAACTTTCATTTTGAACATAAAAATTGTTATGAAAAAATCACATTTTTCACAAAAGAACGAGATAGAGTGAACCTACCGCGTTGCGGTCTTTGGCGAGATCGACAGCCCGCTTAAGCTCTACAAAATGGCATTTTTGAAATTTTGAAATTATGAAAAATTTTATATAAAATTTCATTTTAAACATAGAAATTATTATGAAAAAATCACATTTTTCGAAAAAGATCGTGATAGAGTAAACCTATACCGTTACGGCGTTTGGACAGAACGACGGCCTTGATAATCTCTACGAAATGGCTATTTCAAAATTTTGACATTTTGAAATTTTTTATATAAACTTTCATTTTGAACATAGAAATTGTTATCAAAAAATCACATTTTTCACAAAAGAACGAGATAGAGTAAACCTACCGCGTTGCGATCTTTGGCGAGATCGACACCCCGCTTAAGCTCTACAAAATGGCATTTTTGAAATTTTGAAATTTTGAAAAATTTTATATAAAATTTCATTTTAAACATAGAAATTATTATGAAAAAATCACATTTTTCACAAAATAACGAGATAGAGTAAACCTACCGCGTTGCGGTGTTCAGACAGAACGAAGGACTTTAAAATCTCTACGAAATGGCATTTTCGAAATTTTGACATTTTGAATTTTTTTATATAAACTTTCATTTTGAACATAGAAATTGTTATGAAAAAATCACATTTTTCGAAAAAGATCGTGATAAAGTAAACCTATAGCGTTACGGCGTTCGGACAGAATGACGGCCTCGGTAATCTCTACGAAATGGCATTTTTGAAATTTTGAAAAATTTTGAAAATCGAACAAGAAAATGAGGGCGTTCTCGACTCGACTCAGTCGCGTTAGCGCGACTAACACTGAATGGGCTCACTCGACCTACCTATTTACTCTACCTATCGAATTATTTCGAAAGATCTCGATTTCGAAAGAAGAAGATTTCGATTTATTTCGAAAGATCGAAGGTGGCGAGGCACGCAGGGGAAGGCGGGTAAAAAGCAAAAGTCGAACAAGAAAATGAGCGCGTTCTCGACTCGACTCAGTCGCGTTAGCGCGACTAACACCGAATGGGCTCACTCGACCTACCTATTTACTCTACCTATCTAACATAGTTTACGATGAAAGTAGATGTGCCCTTTCGTACAATGAACGACGACGAAAGTAGATGTGCCCTTTCATACGATGAGTAACGATAAAAGTAGATGTGCAAAAAAAAACTGAAAAACTAAAAAACACAACTCACTACCACCCCACCCCACTGGGCTCTGTGCCACTCTAGTCATATACCCTAAAAGGGAGTTGGTAACTGCCCGTTTTCGGCCTTCGGGGTTGATTATCTCCGTTATCTATCGAGTTAAGGGCGCGCAAAGTACGGGAACTATCGCACTGCATTAGACGGCGCGTCGAGTGGAAAAATTTATTTTCGTCGATTCGTTCGTTTTATTCGTTTTTTTCGCGCGTAAAGTTCAAAAAGTGCTCTTTTTTTTTCGGCTTTGTACGATTTTTTATTCCTCAATTCGGTCAGTCTTTTTTCGGACCGCCTCGATCTCGACGACGCTCCGTCTATGGAAAAACTCCGAAAAGTTGAAATTTTTTCGATTTTCAAATTCAAAATGGCGTTCGAAAACGCATCGACGAAAACGCGGAAACCGACATAACTCGAGAACGGATAGGAGCGGAGCGTTTCGGTCCGAGGAGCGGTCGAAGGGCTCGGCGAGAGCTGCGAAATGGCATTTTTGAAATTTTGAAATTCCCAAAAAAATCATACAAATTTTCCATTTTTCCACTTTCGATAGGAAATATTTTTTTCGAAAAAAGTGTCATTTTCGGCGTCCCACGCTTTGGGAAGCAGCGGCGGGACCGAAATCGCGCAATAGACACTTCCACCCGAACACCCCCAACTCTATGGGAAAACTCCAAAAAGTAGAAATTTTCTTCGCCCGGCCGCCATATTGGATTTTGAACATGCATTTAGAGAACGTCGAAAAAACGCACATTTTCCACGATAATTCGACGCAATCGAGAACGTCCAAATCGACGGCCGTCTACGGCGAGTCCGAGGACTGCATGTCCTTTACGATATTGCAGAAAAAAAATATTAAGTTTCTCCAAAAATTAGTAATAATTTTCACTTTGAAATTTGGTCAAAAAAACGCCCTCAAAACGAAAAAAGTGTCATTTTCGGCTGAGTAAATTTTTCTCATTTTTTGATTTTTGTTAATTTTTCATCACCTCTTTCCAACCGGAGAATCGTCTCTCTATGGGAAAATCCCGAAAAGTGGAAATTTCCTTCGGGCGGCGGCCATATTGGATTTTGAAAATGCCACCAAAAAAACACATAAACCTCGATAATTCGACTCACGAACGTCCGAATGGATTCGCGTCTGCGGCAAGACGAAGACCTAGACGTCCTTTACGAGATTGCCAAAAAAAATTTTCAAATTTCTCCAAAAATTCATATAAATTTTCAATTTGAAATTTTTTCAAAAAACGCATTCGAAACGAAAAAAGTTTCATCTTTCGGATCCCACGCTTTGGGAAATAGCCGCGGGACCGTAATTCCGCAACTGACATGTCCACCCGAAAACCCTTCTCTCTATGGAAAAACTCCAAAAAGTTGAAATTTCCTTCGCGCCGCCGCCATATTGGATTTTGAAAATACAACGAAAAAACCGCAAAAACCTCGATAATTCGAATCGAAAACGTCGAAATGGATTCCCGTCTGTGGCAACTCGAAGTCCGAGAAATCCGTTACGAGACTGCCAAAAAAAAAATTTGAATTTCTCCAAAAATTCATATAAATTTTCCATTTTCCCAATTTTTAAAGGAATTTTTTTACAAAAAAAACGTAATTTTTCGGCTCCCACGCTTTGGGAAGCAGCAGCGGGACCGAAATTGTGCAATGGACATTTCCACCCGAATACCCCCAACTCTATGGAAAAATTCCTAAAAGTTGAAATTTCCTTCAATTTTCTTCGTGCGGCCGCCATCTTTGATTTTGAAACGAGGCTACGAAAAAACCCGATTAGCGCAGAGAGGACGACCTCCCGTCGAGTTGTGTTCTACGGCGAGATGTAGCGCCTCGACCAGCACTACAAAGTGGCATTTTCAGAATTTTGAAATTTTGAAAAAATTTATATAAATTTTGATTTTGAATTTTTCCAACGAGTACAAAAATCACATTTTCCGATATCGATCGAGACAGACCGAACCTACCGCGTAGCGGTCTTAGGTGAGATAGACGCCCCGAGTGAGGTCTACGAAATGGCATTTTTGAAATTTTGACATTTTGAAATTTTTTATATAAACTTTCATTTTGAACATAGAAATTGTTATGAAAAAATCACATTTTTCACAAAATAACGAGATAGAGTAAACCTACCGCGTTGCGGTCTTTGGCGAGATCGACACCCCGCTTAAGCTCTACAAAATGGCATTTTTGAAATTTTTAAATTTTGAAAAATTTTATATAAAATTTCATTTTAAACATAGAAATTATTATGAAAAAATCTCATTTTTCACAAAATAACGAGATAGAGTAAACCTACCGCGTTGCGGTCTTTGGCAAGATCGACACCCCGCTTAAGCTCTACAAAATGGCATTTTTGAAATTTTGAAATTTTGAAAAATTTTATATAAAATTTCATTTTAAACATAGAAATTATTATGAAAAAATCACATTTTTCACAAAATAACGAGATAGAGTAAACCTACCGCGTTGCGGTCTTTGGCGAGATCGACACCCCGCTTAAGCTCTACAAAATGGCATTTTTGAAATTTTGAAATTTTGAAAAATTTTATATAAAATTTCATTTTAAACATAGAAATTATTATGAAACAATCACATTTTTCACAAAATAACGAGATAGAGTAAACCTACCGCGTTGCGGTCTTTGGCAAGATCGACACCCCGCTTAAGCTCTACAAAATGGCATTTTTGAAATTTTGAAATTTTGAAAAATTTTATATAAAATTTCATTTTAAACATAGAAATTATTATGAAAAAATCACATTTTTCACAAAATAACGAGATAGAGTAAACCTACCGCGTTGCGGTCTTTGGCGAGATCGACACCCCGCTTAAGCTCTACAAAATGGCATTTTTGAAATTTTGAAATTTTGAAAAATTTTATATAAAATTTCATTTTAAACATAGAAATTATTATGAAAAAATCACATTTTTCACAAAATAACGAGATAGAGTAAACCTACCGCGTTGCTGTATTTGGACAGAACGAAGGCCTTTGAAATCTCTACGAAATGGCATTTTCGAAATTTTGACATTTTGAAATTTTTTATATAAACTTTCATTTTGAACATAGAAATTGTTATGAATAAATGACATTTTTCGAAAAAGACCGTGATAGAGTAAATTAAACGCGTTACGGTGTTCGGGCAGAACGAAGGCCTTTGAAATCTCTACGAAATGGCATTTTCGAAATTTTGACATTTTGAAATTTTTTATATAAACATTCATTTTGAACATAGAAATTGTTATGAAAAAATCACATTTTTTGAAATAAATCGAGATTGAGTAAACCTACCGCGTTGCGGTTTTTGGCGAGATTGACACCCCGCTTAAGCTCTATAAAATGGCATTTTTGAAATTTTGAAATTTTGAAAAATTTTGAAAATTGAACAAGAAAATGAGCGCGTTCTCGACCCGACTCAGTCGCGTTAGCGCGACTAACACTGAATGGGCTCACTCGACCTACCTATTTACTCTACCTATCGAATTATTTCGAAAGATCTCGATTTCGAAAGAAGAAGATTTCGATTTATTTCGAAAGATCGAAGGTGGCGAGGCACGTAGGGGAAGGCGGGTAAAAAGCAAAAGTCGAACAAGAAAATGAGCGCGTTCTCGACTCGACTCAGTCGCGTTAGCGCGACTAACACCGAATGGGCTCACTCGACCTACCTATTTACTCTACCTATCTAACATAGTTTACAATGAGTAACAATAAAAGTAGATGTGCAAAAAAAAAAAACTGAAAAACTAAAAAACACAACTCACTACCACCCCACCCCACTGGGCTCTGTGCCACTCTAGTCATATACCCTAAAAGGGAGTTGGTAACGGCCCGTTTTCCGCCTTCGCGGTTCATCATCTCCGTTATCCATCGAGTTACGCGCGTGCGAAGTATGGGAACTTTCGCAGTGCCTTAGACGGCGCGTCGAGTGGAAAAATTTATTTTCGTCCGTTCGTTTGTTTTATTCGTTTTTTTCGCGCGTAAAGTTCAAAAAGTGCTCTTTTTTTTTCGGCTTTGTACGATTTTTTATTCCTCAATTCGGTCAGTCTTTTTTCGGACCGCCTCGATCTCGACGACGCTCCGTCTATGGAAAAACTCCGAAAAGTTGAAATTTTTTCGATTTTCAAATTCAAAATGGCGTTCGAAAACGCATCGACGAAAACGCGGAAACCGACATAACTCGAGAACGGATAGGAGCGGAGCGTTTCGGTCCGAGGAGCGATCGGAGGGCTCGGCGAGAGCTGCGAAATGGCATTTTTGAAATTTTGAAATTCCCAAAAAAATCATACAAATTTTCCATTTTTCCACTTTCGATAGGAAATATTTTTTTCGAAAAAAGTGTCATTTTCGGCGTCCCACGCTTTGGGAAGCAGCGGCGGGACCGAAATCGCGCAATAGACACTTCCACCCGAACACCCCCAACTCTATGGGAAAACTCCAAAAAGTAGAAATTTTCTTCGCCCGGCCGCCATATTGGATTTTGAACATGCATCTAGAGAACGTCGAAAAAACGCACATTTTCCACGATAATTCGACGCAATCGAGAACGTCCAAATCGACGGCCGTCTACGGCGAGTCCAAGGACTGCATGTCCTTTACGATATTGCAGAAAAAAAATATAAAGTTTCTCCAAAAATTAGTAATAATTTTCACTTTGAAATTTGGTCAAAAAAACGCCCTCAAAACGAAAAAAGTGTCATTTTCGGCTGAGTAAATTTTTCTCATTTTTTGATTTTTGTTAATTTTTCATCGCCTCTTTCCAACCAGAGAATCGTCTCTCTATGGGAAAATCCCGAAAAGTGGAAATTTCCTTCGGGCGGCGGCCATATTGGATTTTGAAAATGCCACCAAAAAAACACATAAACCTCGATAATTCGACTCACGAACGTCCGAATGGATTCGCGTCTGCGGCAGGACGAAGACCTAGACGTCCTTTACGAGATTGCCAAAAAAAATTTTCAAATTTCTCCAAAAATTCATATAAATTTTCAATTTGAAATTTTTTCAAAAAACGCATTCGAAACGAAAAAAGTTTCATCTTTCGGATCCCACGCTTTGGGAAATAGCCGCGGGACCGTAATTCCGCAACCGACATGTCCACGCGAAAACCCTTCTCTCTATGGAAAAACTCCAAAAAGTTGAAATTTCCTTCGCGCCGCCGCCATATTGGATTTTGAAAATACAACGAAAAAACCGCAAAAACCTCGATAATTCGAATCGAAAACGTCGAAATGGATTCGCGTCTGTGGCAACTCGAAGTCCGAGAAATCCGTTACGAGACTGCCAAAAAAAAAATTTGAATTTCTCCAAAAATTCATATAAATTTTCCATTTTCCTAATTTTTAAAGGAATTTTTTTACAAAAAAAACGTAATTTTTCGGCTCCCACGCTTTGGGAAGCAGCAGCGGGACCGAAATTGTGCAATGGACATTTCCACCCGAATACCCCCAACTCTATGGAAAAATTCCTAAAAGTTGAAATTTCCTTCAATTTTCTTCGTGCGGCCGCCATCTTTGATTTCGAAACGAGGCTACGAAAAAACCCGATTAGCGCAGAGAGGACGACCTCCCGTCGAGTTGTGTTCTACGGCGAGATGTAGCGCCTCGACCAGCACTACAAAGTGGCATTTTCAGAATTTTGAAATTTTGAAAAAATTTATATAAATTTTGATTTTGAATTTTTCCAACGAGTACAAAAATCACATTTTCCGATATCGATCGAGACAGACCGAACCTACCGCGTAGCGGTCTTAGGTGAGATAGACGCCCCGAGTGAGGTCTACGAAATGGCATTTTTGAAATTTTGACATTTTGAAATTTTTTATATAAACTTTCATTTTGAACATAGAAATTGTTATGAAAAAATCACATTTTTCACAAAAGAACGAGATAGAGTAAACCTACCGCGTTGCGGTCTTTAGCGAGATCGACACCCCGCTTAAGCTCTACAAAATGGCATTTTTGAAATTTTGAAATTTTGAAAAATTTTATATAAAATTTCATTTTAAACATAGAAATTATTATGAAAAAATCACATTTTTCACAAAATAACGAGATCGAGTAAACCTACCGCGTTGCGGTGTTCGGACAGAACGAAGGCCTTTGAAATCTGTACGAAATGGCATTTTCGAAATTTTGACATTTTGAAATTTTTTATATAAACTTTCAATTTTGAACATAGAAATTGTTATGAATAAATGACATTTTTCGAAAAAGACCGTGATAGAGTAAATTAAACGCGTTGCGGTGTTCGGACAGAATGAAGGCCTTTGAAATCTCTACGAAATGGCTATTTCAAAATTTTGACATTTTGAAATTTTTTATATAAACTTTCATTTTGCACATAGAAATTGTTATGAAAAAATCACATTTTTCACAAAAGAACGAGATAGAGTAAACCTACCGCGTTGCGGTCTTTGGCGAGATCGACACCCCGCTTAAGCTTTACAAAATGGCATTTTTGAAATTTTGAAATTTTGAAAAATTTTATATAAAATTTCATTTTAAACATAGAAATTATTATGAAAAAATCACATTTTTCGAAAAAGATCGTGATAGAGTAAACCTATAGCGCTACGGTGTTCGGACTGAACGACGGCCTCGGCAATCTCTACAAAATGGCATTTTTGAAATTTTGAAATTTTGAAATTTTTTATATAAACTTTCATTTTAAACATAGAAATTATTATGAAAAAATCACATTTTTCGAAAAAGATCGTGATAGAGTAAACCTATAGCGCTACGGTGTTCGGACAGAACGACGGCCTCGGTAATCTCTACAAAATGGCATTTTTGAAATTTTGACATTTTGAAATTTTTTATATAAACTTTCATTTTGAACATAGAAATTGTTATCAAAAAATCACATTTTTCACAAAAGAACGAGATAGAGTAAACCTACCGCGTTGCGGTCTTTGGTAAGATCGACACCCCGCTTAAGCTCTACAAAATGGCATTTTTGAAATTTTGAAATTTTGAAAAATTTTATATAAAATTTCATTTTAAACATAGAAATTATTATGAAAAAATCACATTTTTCACAAAATAACGAGATAGAGTAAACCTACCGCGTTGCGGTCTTTGGCGAGATCGACAACCCGCTTAAGCTCTACAAAATGGCATTTTTGAAATTTTGAAATTTTGAAAAATTTTATATAAAATTTCATTTTAAACATAGAAATTATTATGAAAAAATCACATTTTTCGAAAAAGATCGTGATAGAGTAAAGCTATAGCATTACGGCGTTTCGACAGAACGACGGCCTCGGTAATCTCTACAAAATGGCATTTTTGAAATTTTGACATTTTGAAATTTTTTATATAAACTTTCATTTTGAACATAGAAATTGTTATCAAAAAATCACATTTTTCACAAAAGAACGAGATAGAGTAAACCTACCGCGTTGCGGTCTTTGGCAAGATCGACACCCCGCTTAAGCTCTACAAAATGGCATTTTTGAAATTTTGAAATTTTGAAAAATTTTATATAAAATTTCATTTTAAACATAGAAATTATTATGAAAAAGTCACATTTTTCACAAAATAACGAGATCGAGTAAACCTACCGCGTTGCGGTGTTCGGACAGAACGAAGGCCTTTGAAATCTGTACGAAATGGCATTTTCGAAATTTTGACATTTTGAAATTTTTTATATAAACTTTCATTTTGAACATAGAAATTGTTATGAATAAATGACATTTTTCGAAAAAGACCGTGATAGAGTAAATTAAACGCGTTGCGGTGTTCGGACAGAATGAAGGCCTTTGAAATCTCTACGAAATGGCTATTTCAAAATTTTGACATTTTGAAATTTTTTATATAAACTTTCATTTTGAACATAGAAATTGTTATCAACAAATCACATTTTTCACAAAAGAACGAGATAGAGTAAACCTACCGCGTTGCGGTCTTTGGCGAGATCGACACCCCGCTTGAGCTCTACAAAATGGCATTTTTGAAATTTTGAAATTTTGAAAAATTTTATATAAAATTTCATTTTAAACATAGAAATTATTATGAAAAAATCACATTTTTCGAAAAAGATCGTGATAGAGTAAAGCTATAGCGTTACGGCGTTTCGACAGAACGACGGCCTTGATAATCTCTACGAAATGGCTATTTCAAAATTTTGACATTTTGAAATTTTTTATATAAACTTTCATTTTGAACATAGAAATTGTTATCAAAAAATCACATTTTTCACAAAAGAACGAGATAGAGTAAACCTACCGCGTTGCGGTCTTTGGCGAGATCGACACACCGCTTGAGCTCTACAAAATGGCATTTTTGAAATTTTGAAATTTTGAAAAATTTTATATAAAATTTCATTTTAAACATAGAAATTATTATGAAAAAATCACATTTTTCGAAAAAGATCGTGACAGAGTAAACCTATAGCGCTACGGTGTTCGGACAGAACGACGGCCTCGGTAAGCTCTAGAAAATGGCATTTTTGAAATTTTGAAATTTTGAAAAATTTTATATAAACTTTCATTTTAAACATAGAAATTATTATGAAAAATCACATTTTTCGAAAAAGATCGTGATAGAGTAAACCTATAGCGCTACGGTGTTTAGACAGAACGACGGCCTGGGTAATCTCTACAAAATGGCATTTTTGAAATTTTGAAATTTTGAAAAATTTTATATAAACTTTCATTTTGAACATAGAAATTGTTATGAAAAAATCACATTTTTCACAAAAGAACGAGATAGAGTAAACCTACCGCGTTGCAGTCTTTGGCGTGATCGACACCCCGCTTAAGCTCTACAAAATCGCATTTTTGAAATTTTGAAATTTTGAAAAATTTTGAAAATCGAACAAGAAAATGAGCGCGTTCTCGACTCGACTCAGTCGCGTTAGCGCGACTAACACTGAATGGGCTCACTCGACCTACCTATTTACTCTACCTATCGAATTATTTCGAAAGATCTCGATTTCGAAAGAAGAAGATTTCGATTTATTTCGAAAGATCGAAGGTGGCGAGGCACGTAGGGGAAGGCGGGTAAAAAGCAAAAGTCGAACAAGAAAATGAGCGCGTTCTCGACTCGACTCAGTCGCGTTAGCGCGACTAACACCGAATGGGCTCACTCGACCTACCTATTTACTCTACCTTGAAAGTAGATGTGCCTTTCATACAATGAACAACAACGAAAGTAGATGTGCCCTTTCATACAATGAGTAGATGTGCAAAAAAAAAACTGAAAAACTAAAAAACACAACTCACTACCACCCCACCCCACTGGGCTCTGTGCCACTCTAGTCATATACCCTAAAAGGGAGTTGGTAACTGCCCGTTTTCGGCCTTCGGGGTTGATTATCTCCGTTATCTATCGAGTTAAGGGCGCGCAAAGTACGGGAACTATCGCACTGCATTAGACGGCGCGTCGAGTGGAAAAATTTATTTTCGTCGATTCGTTCGTTTTATTCGTTTTTTTCGCGCGTAAAGTTCAAAAAGTGCTCTTTTTTTTTCGGCTTTGTACGATTTTTTATTCCTCAATTCGGTCAGTCTTTTTTCGGACCGCCTCGATCTCGACGACGCTCCGTCTATGGAAAAACTCCGAAAAGTTGAAATTTTTTCGATTTTCAAATTCAAAATGGCGTTCGAAAACGCATCGACGAAAACGCGGAAACCGACATAACTCGAGAACGGATAGGAGCGGAGCGTTTCGGTCCGAGGAGCGGTCGAAGGGCTCGGCGAGAGCTGCGAAATGGCATTTTTGAAATTTTGAAATTCCCAAAAAAATCATACAAATTTTCCATTTTTCCACTTTCGATAGGAAATATTTTTTTCGAAAAAAGTGTCATTTTCGGCGTCCCACGCTTTGGGAAGCAGCGGCGGGACCGAAATCGCGCAATAGACACTTCCACCCGAACACCCCCAACTCTATGGGAAAACTCCAAAAAGTAGAAATTTTCTTCGCCCGGCCGCCATATTGGATTTTGAACATGCATTTAGAGAACGTCGAAAAAACGCACATTTTCCACGATAATTCGACGCAATCGAGAACGTCCAAATCGACGGCCGTCTACGGCGAGTCCGAGGACTGCATGTCCTTTACGATATTGCAGAAAAAAAATATTAAGTTTCTCCAAAAATTAGTAATAATTTTCACTTTGAAATTTGGTCAAAAAAACGCCCTCAAAACGAAAAAAGTGTCATTTTCGGCTGAGTAAATTTTTCTCATTTTTTGATTTTTGTTAATTTTTCATCGCCTCTTTCCAACCGGAGAATCGTCTCTCTATGGGAAAATCCCGAAAAGTGGAAATTTCCTTCGGGCGGCGGCCATATTGGATTTTGAAAATGCCACCAAAAAAACACATAAACCTCGATAATTCGACTCACGAACGTCCGAATGGATTCGCGTCTGCGGCAAGACGAAGACCTAGACGTCCTTTACGAGATTGCCAAAAAAAATTTTCAAATTTCTCCAAAAATTCATATAAATTTTCAATTTGAAATTTTTTCAAAAAACGCATTCGAAACGAAAAAAGTTTCATCTTTCGGATCCCACGCTTTGGGAAATAGCCGCGGGACCGTAATTCCGCAACTGACATGTCCACCCGAAAACCCTTCTCTCTATGGAAAAACTCCAAAAAGTTGAAATTTCCTTCGCGCCGCCGCCATATTGGATTTTGAAAATACAACGAAAAAACCGCAAAAACCTCGATAATTCGAATCGAAAACGTCGAAATGGATTCGCGTCTGTGGCAACTCGAAGTCCGAGAAATCCGTTACGAGACTGCCAAAAAAAAAATTTGAATTTCTCCAAAAATTCATATAAATTTTCCATTTTCCCAATTTTTAAAGGAATTTTTTTACAAAAAAAACGTAATTTTTCGGCTCCCACGCTTTGGGAAGCAGCAGCGGGACCGAAATTGTGCAATGGACATTTCCACCCGAATACCCCCAACTCTATGGAAAAATTCCTAAAAGTTGAAATTTCCTTCAATTTTCTTCGTGCGGCCGCCATCTTTGATTTTGAAACGAGGCTACGAAAAAACCCGATTAGCGCAGAGAGGACGACCTCCCGTCGAGTTGTGTTCTACGGCGAGATGTAGCGCCTCGACCAGCACTACAAAGTGGCATTTTCAGAATTTTGAAATTTTGAAAAAATTTATATAAATTTTGATTTTGAATTTTTCCAACGAGTACAAAAATCACATTTTCCGATATCGATCGAGACAGACCGAACCTACCGCGTAGCGGTCTTAGGTGAGATAGACGCCCCGAGTGAGGTCTACGAAATGGCATTTTTGAAATTTTGACATTTTGAAATTTTTTATATAAACTTTCATTTTGAACATAGAAATTGTTATGAAAAAATCACATTTTTCACAAAATAACGAGATAGAGTAAACCTACCGCGTTGCGGTCTTTGGCGAGATCGACACCCCGCTTAAGCTCTACAAAATGGCATTTTTGAAATTTTTAAATTTTGAAAAATTTTATATAAAATTTCATTTTAAACATAGAAATTATTATGAAAAAATCTCATTTTTCACAAAATAACGAGATAGAGTAAACCTACCGCGTTGCGGTCTTTGGCAAGATCGACACCCCGCTTAAGCTCTACAAAATGGCATTTTTGAAATTTTGAAATTTTGAAAAATTTTATATAAAATTTCATTTTAAACATAGAAATTATTATGAAAAAATCACATTTTTCACAAAATAACGAGATAGAGTAAACCTACCGCGTTGCGGTCTTTGGCGAGATCGACACCCCGCTTAAGCTCTACAAAATGGCATTTTTGAAATTTTGAAATTTTGAAAAATTTTATATAAAATTTCATTTTAAACATAGAAATTATTATGAAACAATCACATTTTTCACAAAATAACGAGATAGAGTAAACCTACCGCGTTGCGGTCTTTGGCAAGATCGACACCCCGCTTAAGCTCTACAAAATGGCATTTTTGAAATTTTGAAATTTTGAAAAATTTTATATAAAATTTCATTTTAAACATAGAAATTATTATGAAAAAATCACATTTTTCACAAAATAACGAGATAGAGTAAACCTACCGCGTTGCGGTCTTTGGCGAGATCGACACCCCGCTTAAGCTCTACAAAATGGCATTTTTGAAATTTTGAAATTTTGAAAAATTTTATATAAAATTTCATTTTAAACATAGAAATTATTATGAAAAAATCACATTTTTCACAAAATAACGAGATAGAGTAAACCTACCGCGTTGCTGTATTTGGACAGAACGAAGGCCTTTGAAATCTCTACGAAATGGCATTTTCGAAATTTTGACATTTTGAAATTTTTTATATAAACTTTCATTTTGAACATAGAAATTGTTATGAATAAATGACATTTTTCGAAAAAGACCGTGATAGAGTAAATTAAACGCGTTGCGGTGTTCGGGCAGAACGAAGGCCTTTGAAATCTCTACGAAATGGCATTTTCGAAATTTTGACATTTTGAAATTTTTTATATAAACTTTCATTTTGAACATAGAAATTGTTATGAAAAAATTACATTTTTCACAAAAGAACGAGATAGAGTAAACCTACCGCGTTGCGGTCTTTGGCGAGATCGACACCCCGCTTAAGCTCTACAAAATGGCATTTTTGAAATTTTGAAATTTTGAAAAATTTTATATAAAATTTCATTTTAAACATAGAAATTATTATGAAAAAATCACATTTTTCACAAAATAACGAGATAGAGTAAACCTACCGCGTTGCGGTGTTCGGACAGAACGAAGGCCTTTGAAATCTCTACGAAATGGCATTTTCGAAATTTTGACATTTTGAAATTTTTTATATAAACTTTCATTTTGAACATAGAAATTATTATAAAAAAATCACATTTTTCGAAAAAGACCGTGATAGAGTAAACCTACCGCGTTGCGGTCTTTGGCGAGATCGACACCCCGCTTAAGCTCTACAAAATGGCATTTTTGAAATTTTGACATTTTGAAAAATTTTATATAAACTTTAATTTTAAACATAGAAATTATTATGAAAAAATCACATTTTTCGAAAAAGATCGTGACAGAGTAAACCTATAGCGCTACGGTGTTCGGACAGAACGACGGCCTCGGTAAGCTCTAGAAAATGGCATTTTTGAAATTTTGAAATTTTGAAAAATTTTATATAAACTTTCATTTTAAACATAGAAATTATTATGAAAAAAATCACATTTTTCGAAAAAGATCGTGATAGAGTAAACCTATAGCGCTACGGTGTTCGGACAGAACGACGGCCTCGGTAATCTCTACAAAATGGCATTTTTGAAATTTTGACATTTTGAAATTTTTTATATAAACTTTCATTTTCAACATAGAAATTGTTATCAAAAAATCACATTTTTCGAAAAAGACCGTGATAGAGTAAACCTAACGCGTTGCGGTCTTTGGCGAGATCGACACCCCGCTTAAGCTCTACAAAATGGCATTTTTGAAATTTTGAAATTTTGAAAAATTTTATATAAACTTTCATTTTGAAATTGCAAATTGTTATGAAAAAATCACATTTTTCGAAATAAATCGCGACAGAGTAAACCTATAGCGCTACGATGGTCGGACAGAACGACGGCCTAGGTAATCTCTACAAAATGGCATTTTTGAAATTTTGAAATTTTGAAAAATTTTGAAAATCGAACAAGAAAATGAGCGCGTTCTCGACCCGACTCAGTCGCGTTAGCGCGACTAACACTGAATGGGCTCACTCGACCTACCTATTTACTCTACCTATCGAATTATTTCTAAAGGTCTCGATTTCGAAAGAAGAAGATTTCGATTTATTTCGAAAGATGGCGAGGCACGTAGGGGAAGGCGGGTAAAAAGCAAAAGTCGAACAAGAAAATGAGCGCGTTCTCGACTCGACTCAGTCGCGTTAGCGCGACTAACACCGAATGGGCTCACTCGACCTACCTATTTACTCTACCTATCTAACGTAGTTTACAATGAAAGTAGATGAGCCCTTTCATACAATGAACAACAACGAAAGTAGATGTGCCCTTTCATACAATGAGTAACAATAAATGTAGATAAAAACTAAAAAACAACTAAAAAACACAACCCCCACTGGGCTCTGTGCCACTCCGATCTAGTCATATACCCTAAAAGGGAGTTGGTAACGGCCCGTTTTCGGCCTTCGCGGTTCATCATCTCCGTTATCCATCGAGTTACGCGCATGCGAAGTATGGGAACTTTCGCAGTGCCTTAGACGGCGCGTCGAGTGGAAAAATTTATTTTCGTCTGTTCGTTCGTTTTATTCGTTTTTTTCGCGCGTAAAGTTCAAAAAGTGCTCTTTTTTTTTCGGCTTTGTACGATTTTTTATTCCTCAATTCGGTCAGTCTTTTTTCGGACCGCCTCGATCTCGACGACGCTCCGTCTATGGAAAAACTCCGAAAACTTGAAATTTTTTCGATTTTCAAATTCAAAATGGCGTTCGAAAACGCATCGACGAAAACGCGGAAACCGACATAACTCGAGAACGGATAGGAGCGGAGCGTTTCGGTCCGAGGAGCGATCGGAGGGCTCGGCGAGAGCTGCGAAATGGCATTTTTGAAATTTTGAAATTTTGAAAAATTTTATATAAACTTTCATTTTAAACATAGAAATTATTATGAAAAATCACATTTTTCGAAAAAGATCGTGATAGAGTAAACCTATAGCGCTACGGTGTTTGGACAGAACGACGGCCTGGGTAATCTCTACAAAATGGCATTTTTGAAATTTTGAAATTTTGAAAAATTTTATATAAACTTTCATTTTGAACATAGAAATTGTTATGAAAAAATCACATTTTTCACAAAAGAACGAGATAGAGTAAACCTACCGCGTTGCAGTCTTTGGCGAGATCGACACCCCGCTTAAGCTCTACAAAATCCCATTTTTGAAATTTTGAAATTTTGAAAATTTTTGAAAATTGAACAAGAAAATGAGCGCGTTCTCGACCCGACTCAGTCGCGTTAGCGCGACTAACACTGAATGGGCTCACTCGACCTACCTATTTACTCTACCTATCGAATTATTTCTAAAGGTCTCGATTTCGAAAGAAGAAGATTTCGATTTATTTCGAAAGATCGAAGGTGGCGAGGCACGTAGGGGAAGGCGGGTAAAAAGCAAAAGTCGAACAAGAAAATGAGCGCGTTCTCGACTCGACTCAGTCGCGTTAGCGCGACTAACACTGAATGGGCTCACTCGACCTACCTATTTACTCTACCTATCTAACATAGTTTACAATGAAAGTAGATGTTCCCCAACCTAACAATGAACGACAACGAAAGTAGATGTGCCCTTTCATACAATGAGTAACAATAAAAGTAGATGTGCAAAAAAAAAAACTCACTACCACCCCACCCCACTGGGCTCTGTGCCACTCCGATCTGTGCCGCTCCGATCTAGTCCTATTACCTAAAAGGGAGTTGGTAACCGCCCGTTTTCGGCCTTCGGGGTTGATTATCTCCGCTATCTATCGAGTTACGGGCGCGCAAAGTACGGAAACTATCGCACCGCATTAGACGGCGCGTCGAGTGGAAAAATTTATTTTCGTCTATTCGTTTGTTTTATTCGTTTTTTTCGCGCGTAAAGTTCAAAAAGTGCTCTTTTTTTTCGGCTGACTTAATTTTTTTCATTTTTTGATTTTTGTTAATTTTTCATCGCCTCTTTCCAACCGGAGAATCGTCTCTCTATGGGAAAACTCCGAAAAGTGGAAATTTTTTCGATTTTCAAATTCAAAATTGCGTTCGAAAACGCATCGACGAAAACGCGGAAACCGACATAACTCGAGAACGGATAGGAGCGGAGCGTTTCGGTCCGAGGAGCGATCGAAGGGCTCGGCGAGAGCTGCGAAATGGCATTTTTGAAATTTTGAAATTCCCAAAAAAATCATATAAATTTTCCATTTTTCCACTTTCGATAGGAAATATTTTTTTCGAAAAAAGTGTCATTTTCGGCTCCCTTAATTTTTCTCATTTTTTGATTTTTGTTAATTTTTCATCGCCTATTTCCAACCGAAGAATCGTCTCTCTATGGGAAAACTCCAAAAAGTAGAAATTTTCTTCGCCCGGCCGCCATATTGGATTTTGAAAATGCATCTAGAGAACGTCGAAAAAACGCACATTTTCCACGATCATTCGACGCAATCGAGAACGTCCAAATCGACGGCCGTCTACGGCGAGTCCGAGGACTGCAGGTCCTTTACGATATTGCAGAAAAAAAATATTAAGTTTCTCCAAAAATTAGTAATAATTTTCACTTTGAAATTTGGTCAAAAAAACGCCCTCAAAACGAAAAAAGTGTTTTTTTCGGCTCCCTTAATTTTTCTCATTTTTAGATTTTTGTTAATTTTTCATCGCCTTTTTCCAACCGGAGAATCGTCTCTCTATGGGAAAATCCCGAAAAGTTGAAATTTCCTTCGGGCGGCGGCCATATTGGATTTTGAAAATGCCACCAAAAAAACACATAAACCTCGATAATTCGACTCACGAACGTCCGAATGGATTTGCGTCTGCTGCAAGTCGAAGACCTAGACGTCCTTTACGAGATTGGCAAAAAAAATTTTCAAGTTTCTCCAAAAATTCATATAAATTTTCAATTTGAAATTTTTCCAAAAAACGCATTCGAAACGAAAAAAGTTTCATATTTCGGATCCCACGCTTTGGAAAATAGCCGCGGGACCGTAATTGCGCAACCGTCATCTCCACCCGAAAACCCTTTTCTCTATGGAAAAACTCCAAAAAGTTGAAATTTCCTTCGCGCCGCCGCCATATTGGATTTTCAAAATACAACGAAAAAACCGCAAAAACCTCGATAATTCGAATCGAAAACGTCGAAATGGATTCGCGTCTGTGACAACTCGAAGTCCAAGAAATCCGTTACGAGACTGCCAAAAAAAAAATTGGAATTTCTCCAAAAATTCATATAAATTTTCCATTTTCCCAATTTTTAAAGGAATTTTTTTACAAAAAAAACGTAATTTTTCGGCTCCCACGCTTTGGGAAGCAGCAGCGGGACCGAAATTGTGCAATGGACATTTCCACCCGAATACCCCCAACTCTATGGAAAAATTCCTAAAAGTTGAAATTTCCTTCAATTTTCTTCGTGCGGCCGCCATCTTTGATTTTGAAACGAGGCTACGAAAAAACCCGATTAGCGCAGAGAGGACGACCTCCCGTCGAGTTGTGTTCTACGGCGAGATGTAGCGCCTCGACCAGCACTACAAAGTGGCATTTTCAGAATTTTGAAATTTTAAAAAAAATTATATAAATTTTGATTTTGAATTTTTCCAACGAGTACAAAAATCACATTTTCCGATATCGATCGAGACAGACCGAACCTACCGCGTTGCGGTCTTATGCGAGATCGACGCCCCGAGTGAGGTCTACAAAATGGCATTTTTGAAATTTTGACATTTTGAATTTTTTTATATAAACTTTCATTTTGAACATAGAAATTTTTATGAAAAAATCACATTTTTCACAAAATAACGAGATAGAGTAAACCTACCGCGTTGCGGTGTTCGGACAGAACGAAGGCCTTTGAAATCTCTACGAAATGGCATTTTCGAAATTTTGACATTTTGAAATTTTTTGATATAAACTTTCATTTTGAACATAGAAATTGTTATGAAAAAATCACATTTTTCACAAAATAACGAGATAGAGTAAACCTACCGCGTTGGGGTGTTCGGACAGAACGAAGGCCTTTAAAATCTCTACGAAATGGCATTTTCGAAATTTTGACATTTTGAAATTTTTTATATAAACTTTCATTTTGAACATAGAAATTGTTATGAAAAAATCACATTTTTCACAAAAGAACGAGATAGAGTGAACCTACCGCGTTGTGGTCTTTGGCGAGATCGACACCCCGCTTAGGCTCTACAAAATGGCATTTTTGAAATTTTGACATTTTGAAAAATTTTATATAAAATTTCATTTTAAACATAGAAATTATTATGAAAAAATCACATTTTTTGAAAAAGATCGTGATAGAGAAAACTTAACGCATTACGGTGTTTGGACAGAATGACGGCCTCGGTAATCTCTACAAAACGGAATTTTTGAAATTTTGACATTTTGAAAAATTTTATATAAAATTTCATTTTAAACATAGAAATTATTATGAAAAAATCACATTTTTCGAAAAAGATCATGATAGAGTAAACCTAACGCATTACGGTGTTTGGACAGAATGACGGCCTCGGTAATCTCTACAAAATGGCATTTTTGAAATTTTGACATTTTGAAATTTTTTATATAAACTTTCATTTTGAACATAGAAATTGTTATGAATAAATGACATTTTTCGAAAAAGACCGTGATAGAGTAAATTAAACGCGTTGCGGTGTTCGGACAGAACGAAGGCCTTTGAAATCTCTACGAAATGGCATTTTCGAAATTTTGACATTTTGAAATTTTTTATATAAACTTTCATTTTAAACATAGAAATTATTATGAAAAAATCACATTTTTCGAAAAAGATCGTGATAGAGGAAACCTACCGCGTTGCGGTCTTTGGCCAGATCGACACCCAGCTTAAGCTCTACAAATTGGCATTTTTGAAATTTTGACATTTTGAAAAATTTTATATAAACTTTCATTTTAAACATAGAAATTATTATGAAAAAATCACATTTTTCGAAAAAGATCGTGATAGAGGAAACCTATAGCGTTACGATGTTCGGACAGAACGACCGCCTTGGTAATCTCTACAAAATGGCATTTTCGAAATTTTGACATTTTGAAATTTTTTATATAAACTTTCATTTTGAACATAGAAATTGTTATGAAAAAATCACATTTTTCACAAAAGAACGAGATAGAGTAAACTTACCGCGTTGCGGTCTTTGGCGAGATCGACACCCCGCTTACGCTCTACAAAATGGCATTTTTGAAATTTTGACATTTTGAAAAATTTTATATAAAATTTCATTTTAAACATAGAAATTATTATGAAAAAATCACATTTTTTGAAAAAGATCGTGATAGAGAAAACTTAACGCATTACGGTGTTTGGACAGAATGACGGCCTCGGTAATCTCTACAAAATGGAATTTTTGAAATTTTGACATTTTGAAAAATTTTATATAAAATTTCATTTTAAACATAGAAATTATTATGAAAAAATCACATTTTTTGAAAAAGATCGTGATAGAGAAAACCTAACGCATTACGGTGTTTGGACAGAATGACGGCCTCGGTAATCTCTACAAAACGGAATTTTTGAAATTTTGATATTTTGAAAAATTTTATATAAAATTTCATTTTAAACATAGAAATTATTATGAAAAAATCACATTTTTCGAAAAAGATCATGATAGAGTAAACCTAACGCATTACGGTGTTTGGACAGAATGACGGCCTCGGTAATCTCTACAAAATGGCATTTTTGAAATTTTGACATTTTGAAATTTTTTATATAAACTTTCATTTTGAACATAGAAATTGTTATGAATAAATGACATTTTTCGAAAAAGATCGTGATAGAGTAAACCTATAGCGCTACGGTGTTTGGACAGAACGACGGCCTGGGTAATCTCTACAAAATGGCATTTTTGAAATTTTGAAATTTTGAAAAATTTTATATAAACTTTCATTTTGAACTTGGAAATTGTTATGAAAAAATCACATTTTTCGAAAAAGATCGTGATAGAGTAAACCTATAGCGCTACGGTGTTCGGACAGAACGACGGCCTCGGTAATCTCTACAAAATGGCATTTTCGAAATTTTGATATTTTGAAATTTTTTATATAAACTTTCATTTTAAACATAGAAATTATTATGAAAAAATCACATTTTTCGAAATAAATCGAGACAGAGTAAACCTAAAGCGCTACGGTGTTCGGACAGAACGACGGCCTCGGTAATCTCTACAAAACGGCATTTTTGAAATTTTGACATTTTGAAAAATTTTATATAAACTTTCATTTTAAACATAGAAATTATTATGAAAAAATCACATTTTTCGAAATAAATCGAGACAGAGTAAACCTATAGCGCTACGGTGTTCGGACAGAACGACGGCCTTGGTAATCTCTACAAAATGGTATTTTCGAAATTTTGACATTTTGAAATTTTTTATATAAACTTTCATTTTGAACATAGAAATTGTTATGAAAAAATCACATTTTTCACAAAAGAACGAGATAGAGTGAACCTACCGCGTTGCGGTCTTTGGCAAGATCGACACCCCGCTTAAGCTCTACAAAATGGCATTTTTGAAATTTTGAAATTTTGAAATTTTTTATATAAACTTTCATTTTGAACATAGAAATTGTTATGAATAAATGACATTTTTCGAAAAAGACCGTGATAGAGTAAATCAAACGCGTTACGGTGTTCGGACAGAACGAAGGCCTTTGAAATATCTACGAAATGGCATTTTTGAAATTTTGAAAAATTTTGAAAATCGAACAAGAAAATGAGCGCGTTCTCGACTCGACTCAGTCGCGTTAGCGCGACTAACACTGAATGGGCTCACTCGACCTACCTATTTACTCTACCTATCGAATTATTTCGAAAGATCTCGATTTCGAAAGAAGAAGATTTCGATTTATTTCGAAAGATCGAAGGTGGCGAGGCACGTAGGGGACGGCGGGTAAAAAGCAAAAGTCGAACAAGAAAATGAGCGCGTTCTCGACTCGACTCAGTCGCGTTAGCGCGACTAACACCGAATGGGCTCACTCGACCTACCTATTTACTCTACCAATCTAACATAGTTTACAATGAAAGTAGATGTGCCCTTTCATACAATGAACGACAACGAAAGTAGATGTGCCCTTTCATACAATGAGTGACAATAAAAGTAGATGTGCAAAAAAAAAAAACTGAAAAACTAAAAAACACAACTTACACTCCACCCCACTGGGTTCTCCCCCACTCCGATCTAGTCATATACCCTAAAAGGGAGTTGGTAACTGCCCGTTTTCGGCCTTCGGGGTTCCCTATCTCCGTTATCTATCGAGTTACGCGCGCGCAAGTATGGGAACTCTCGCAGCGCATTAGACGGCGCGTCGAGTGGAAAAATTTATTTTCGTCAGTTCGTTTGTTTTATTCGTTTTTTTCGCGCGTAAAGTTCAAAAAGTGCTCTTTTTTTTTCGGCTTTGTACGATTTTTTATTCCTCAATTCGGTCAGTCTTTTTTCGGACCGCCTCGATCTCGACGACGCTCCGTCTATGGAAAAACTCCGAAAAGTTGAAATTTTTTCGATTTTCAAATTCAAAATGGCGTTCGAAAACGCATCGACGAAAACGCGGAAACCGACATAACTCGAGAACGGATAGGAGCGGAGCGTTTCGGTCCGAGGAGCGATCGGAGGGCTCGGCGAGAGCTGCGAAATGGCATTTTTGAAATTTTGAAATTCCCAAAAAAATCATACAAATTTTCCATTTTTCCACTTTCGATAGGAAATATTTTTTTCGAAAAAAGTGTCATTTTCGGCGTCCCACGCTTTGGGAAGCAGCGGCGGGACCGAAATCGCGCAATAGACACTTCCACCCGAACACCCCCAACTCTATGGGAAAACTCCAAAAAGTAGAAATTTTCTTCGCCCGGCCGCCATATTGGATTTTGAACATGCATCTAGAGAACGTCGAAAAAACGCACATTTTCCACGATAATTCGACGCAATCGAGAACGTCGAAATCGACGGCCGTCTACGGCGAGTCCGAGGACTGCATGTCCTTTACGATATTGCAGAAAAAAAATATAAAGTTTCTCCAAAAATTAGTAATAATTTTCACTTTGAAATTTGGTCAAAAAAACGCCCTCAAAACGAAAAAAGTGTTTTTTTCGGCTGAGTAAATTTTTCTCATTTTTTGATTTTTGTTAATTTTTCATCGCCTCTTTCCAACCGGAGAATCGTCTCTCTATGGGAAAATCCCGAAAAGTGGAAATTTCCTTCGGGCGGCGGCCATATTGGATTTTGAAAATGCCACCAAAAAAACACATAAACCTTGATAATTCGACTCACGAACGTCCGAATGGATTCGCGTCTGCGGCAAGACGAAGACCTAGACGTCCTTTACGAGATTGCCAAAAAAAATTTTCAAATTTCTCCAAAAATTCATATAAATTTTCAATTTGAAATTTTTTCAAAAAACGCATTCGAAACGAAAAAAGTTTCATATTTCGGATCCCACGCTTTGGGAAATAGCCGCGGGACCGTAATTCCGCAACTGACATGTCCACCCGAAAACCCTTCTCTCTATAGAAAAACTCCAAAAAGTTGAAATTTCCTTCGCGCCGCCGCCATATTGGATTTTGAAAATACAACGAAAAAACCGCAAAAACCTCGATAATTCGAATCGAAAACGTCGAAATGGATTCGCGTCTGTGGCAACTCGAAGTCCGAGAAATCCGTTACGAGACTGCCAAAAAAAAAATTTGAATTTCTCCAAAAATTCATATAAATTTTCCATTTTCCCAATTTTTAAAGGATTTTTTTTACAAAAAAAACGTAATTTTTCGGCTCCCACGCTTTGGGAAGCAGCAGCGGGACCGAAATTGTGCAATGGACATTTCCACCCGAATACCCCCAACTCTATGGAAAAATTCCTAAAAGTTGAAATTTCCTTCAATTTTCTTCGTGCGGCCGCCATCTTTGATTTTGAAACGAGGCTACGAAAAAACCCGATTAGCGCAGAGAGGACGACCTCCCGTCGAGTTGTGTTCTACGGCGAGATGTAGCGCCTCGACCAGCACTACAAAGTGGCATTTTCAGAATTTTGAAATTTTGAAAAAATTTATATAAATTTTGATTTTGAATTTTTCCAACGAGTACAAAAATCACATTTTCCGATATCGATCGAGACAGACCGAACCTACCGCGTAGCGGTCTTAGGTGAGATAGACGCCCCGAGTGAGGTCTACGAAATGGCATTTTTGAAATTTTGACATTTTGAAATTTTTTATATAAACTTTCATTTTGAACATAGAAATTGTTATGAAAAAATCACATTTTTCACAAAAGAACGAGATAGAGTAAACCTACCGCGTTGCGGTCTTTAGCGAGATCGACACCCCGCTTAAGTTCTACAAAATGGCATTTTTGAAATTTTGAAATTTTGAAAAATTTTATATAAAATTTCATTTTAAACATAGAAATTATTATGAAAAAATCACATTTTTCACAAAATAACGAGATCGAGTAAACCTACCGCGTTGCGGTGTTCGGACAGAACGAAGGCCTTTGAAATCTGTACGAAATGGCATTTTCGAAATTTTGACATTTTGAAATTTTTTATATAAACTTTCATTTTGAACATAGAAATTGTTATGAATAAATGACATTTTTCGAAAAAGACCGTGATAGAGTAAATTAAACGCGTTGCGGTGTTCGGACAGAATGAAGACCTTTGAAATCTCTACGAAATGGCTATTTCAAAATTTTGACATTTTGAATTTTTTTATATAAACTTTCATTTTGAACATAAAAATTGTTATGAAAAAATCACATTTTTCACAAAAGAACGAGATAGAGTGAACCTACCGCGTTGCGGTCTTTGGCGAGATCGACAGCCCGCTTAAGCTCTACAAAATGGCATTTTTGAAATTTTGAAATTATGAAAAATTTTATATAAAATTTCATTTTAAACATAGAAATTATTATGAAAAAATCACATTTTTCGAAAAAGATCGTGATAGAGTAAACCTATACCGTTACGGCGTTTGGACAGAACGACGGCCTTGATAATCTCTACGAAATGGCTATTTCAAAATTTTGACATTTTGAAATTTTTTATATAAACTTTCATTTTGAACATAGAAATTGTTATCAAAAAATCACATTTTTCACAAAAGAACGAGATAGAGTAAACCTACCGCGTTGCGATCTTTGGCGAGATCGACACCCCGCTTAAGCTCTACAAAATGGCATTTTTGAAATTTTGAAATTTTGAAAAATTTTATATAAAATTTCATTTTAAACATAGAAATTATTATGAAAAAATCACATTTTTCACAAAATAACGAGATAGAGTAAACCTACCGCGTTGCGGTGTTCAGACAGAACGAAGGACTTTAAAATCTCTACGAAATGGCATTTTCGAAATTTTGACATTTTGAATTTTTTTATATAAACTTTCATTTTGAACATAGAAATTGTTATGAAAAAATCACATTTTTCGAAAAAGATCGTGATAAAGTAAACCTATAGCGTTACGGCGTTCGGACAGAATGACGGCCTCGGTAATCTCTACGAAATGGCATTTTTGAAATTTTGAAAAATTTTGAAAATCGAACAAGAAAATGAGGGCGTTCTCGACTCGACTCAGTCGCGTTAGCGCGACTAACACTGAATGGGCTCACTCGACCTACCTATTTACTCTACCTATCGAATTATTTCGAAAGATCTCGATTTCGAAAGAAGAAGATTTCGATTTATTTCGAAAGATCGAAGGTGGCGAGGCACGCAGGGGAAGGCGGGTAAAAAGCAAAAGTCGAACAAGAAAATGAGCGCGTTCTCGACTCGACTCAGTCGCGTTAGCGCGACTAACACCGAATGGGCTCACTCGACCTACCTATTTACTCTACCTATCTAACATAGTTTACGATGAAAGTAGATGTGCCCTTTCGTACAATGAACGACGACGAAAGTAGATGTGCCCTTTCATACGATGAGTAACGATAAAAGTAGATGTGCAAAAAAAAACTGAAAAACTAAAAAACACAACTCACTACCACCCCACCCCACTGGGCTCTGTGCCACTCTAGTCATATACCCTAAAAGGGAGTTGGTAACTGCCCGTTTTCGGCCTTCGGGGTTGATTATCTCCGTTATCTATCGAGTTAAGGGCGCGCAAAGTACGGGAACTATCGCACTGCATTAGACGGCGCGTCGAGTGGAAAAATTTATTTTCGTCGATTCGTTCGTTTTATTCGTTTTTTTCGCGCGTAAAGTTCAAAAAGTGCTCTTTTTTTTTCGGCTTTGTACGATTTTTTATTCCTCAATTCGGTCAGTCTTTTTTCGGACCGCCTCGATCTCGACGACGCTCCGTCTATGGAAAAACTCCGAAAAGTTGAAATTTTTTCGATTTTCAAATTCAAAATGGCGTTCGAAAACGCATCGACGAAAACGCGGAAACCGACATAACTCGAGAACGGATAGGAGCGGAGCGTTTCGGTCCGAGGAGCGGTCGAAGGGCTCGGCGAGAGCTGCGAAATGGCATTTTTGAAATTTTGAAATTCCCAAAAAAATCATACAAATTTTCCATTTTTCCACTTTCGATAGGAAATATTTTTTTCGAAAAAAGTGTCATTTTCGGCGTCCCACGCTTTGGGAAGCAGCGGCGGGACCGAAATCGCGCAATAGACACTTCCACCCGAACACCCCCAACTCTATGGGAAAACTCCAAAAAGTAGAAATTTTCTTCGCCCGGCCGCCATATTGGATTTTGAACATGCATTTAGAGAACGTCGAAAAAACGCACATTTTCCACGATAATTCGACGCAATCGAGAACGTCCAAATCGACGGCCGTCTACGGCGAGTCCGAGGACTGCATGTCCTTTACGATATTGCAGAAAAAAAATATTAAGTTTCTCCAAAAATTAGTAATAATTTTCACTTTGAAATTTGGTCAAAAAAACGCCCTCAAAACGAAAAAAGTGTCATTTTCGGCTGAGTAAATTTTTCTCATTTTTTGATTTTTGTTAATTTTTCATCACCTCTTTCCAACCGGAGAATCGTCTCTCTATGGGAAAATCCCGAAAAGTGGAAATTTCCTTCGGGCGGCGGCCATATTGGATTTTGAAAATGCCACCAAAAAAACACATAAACCTCGATAATTCGACTCACGAACGTCCGAATGGATTCGCGTCTGCGGCAAGACGAAGACCTAGACGTCCTTTACGAGATTGCCAAAAAAAATTTTCAAATTTCTCCAAAAATTCATATAAATTTTCAATTTGAAATTTTTTCAAAAAACGCATTCGAAACGAAAAAAGTTTCATCTTTCGGATCCCACGCTTTGGGAAATAGCCGCGGGACCGTAATTCCGCAACTGACATGTCCACCCGAAAACCCTTCTCTCTATGGAAAAACTCCAAAAAGTTGAAATTTCCTTCGCGCCGCCGCCATATTGGATTTTGAAAATACAACGAAAAAACCGCAAAAACCTCGATAATTCGAATCGAAAACGTCGAAATGGATTCCCGTCTGTGGCAACTCGAAGTCCGAGAAATCCGTTACGAGACTGCCAAAAAAAAAATTTGAATTTCTCCAAAAATTCATATAAATTTTCCATTTTCCCAATTTTTAAAGGAATTTTTTTACAAAAAAAACGTAATTTTTCGGCTCCCACGCTTTGGGAAGCAGCAGCGGGACCGAAATTGTGCAATGGACATTTCCACCCGAATACCCCCAACTCTATGGAAAAATTCCTAAAAGTTGAAATTTCCTTCAATTTTCTTCGTGCGGCCGCCATCTTTGATTTTGAAACGAGGCTACGAAAAAACCCGATTAGCGCAGAGAGGACGACCTCCCGTCGAGTTGTGTTCTACGGCGAGATGTAGCGCCTCGACCAGCACTACAAAGTGGCATTTTCAGAATTTTGAAATTTTGAAAAAATTTATATAAATTTTGATTTTGAATTTTTCCAACGAGTACAAAAATCACATTTTCCGATATCGATCGAGACAGACCGAACCTACCGCGTAGCGGTCTTAGGTGAGATAGACGCCCCGAGTGAGGTCTACGAAATGGCATTTTTGAAATTTTGACATTTTGAAATTTTTTATATAAACTTTCATTTTGAACATAGAAATTGTTATGAAAAAATCACATTTTTCACAAAATAACGAGATAGAGTAAACCTACCGCGTTGCGGTCTTTGGCGAGATCGACACCCCGCTTAAGCTCTACAAAATGGCATTTTTGAAATTTTTAAATTTTGAAAAATTTTATATAAAATTTCATTTTAAACATAGAAATTATTATGAAAAAATCTCATTTTTCACAAAATAACGAGATAGAGTAAACCTACCGCGTTGCGGTCTTTGGCAAGATCGACACCCCGCTTAAGCTCTACAAAATGGCATTTTTGAAATTTTGAAATTTTGAAAAATTTTATATAAAATTTCATTTTAAACATAGAAATTATTATGAAAAAATCACATTTTTCACAAAATAACGAGATAGAGTAAACCTACCGCGTTGCGGTCTTTGGCGAGATCGACACCCCGCTTAAGCTCTACAAAATGGCATTTTTGAAATTTTGAAATTTTGAAAAATTTTATATAAAATTTCATTTTAAACATAGAAATTATTATGAAACAATCACATTTTTCACAAAATAACGAGATAGAGTAAACCTACCGCGTTGCGGTCTTTGGCAAGATCGACACCCCGCTTAAGCTCTACAAAATGGCATTTTTGAAATTTTGAAATTTTGAAAAATTTTATATAAAATTTCATTTTAAACATAGAAATTATTATGAAAAAATCACATTTTTCACAAAATAACGAGATAGAGTAAACCTACCGCGTTGCGGTCTTTGGCGAGATCGACACCCCGCTTAAGCTCTACAAAATGGCATTTTTGAAATTTTGAAATTTTGAAAAATTTTATATAAAATTTCATTTTAAACATAGAAATTATTATGAAAAAATCACATTTTTCACAAAATAACGAGATAGAGTAAACCTACCGCGTTGCTGTATTTGGACAGAACGAAGGCCTTTGAAATCTCTACGAAATGGCATTTTCGAAATTTTGACATTTTGAAATTTTTTATATAAACTTTCATTTTGAACATAGAAATTGTTATGAATAAATGACATTTTTCGAAAAAGACCGTGATAGAGTAAATTAAACGCGTTACGGTGTTCGGGCAGAACGAAGGCCTTTGAAATCTCTACGAAATGGCATTTTCGAAATTTTGACATTTTGAAATTTTTTATATAAACATTCATTTTGAACATAGAAATTGTTATGAAAAAATCACATTTTTTGAAATAAATCGAGATTGAGTAAACCTACCGCGTTGCGGTTTTTGGCGAGATTGACACCCCGCTTAAGCTCTATAAAATGGCATTTTTGAAATTTTGAAATTTTGAAAAATTTTGAAAATTGAACAAGAAAATGAGCGCGTTCTCGACCCGACTCAGTCGCGTTAGCGCGACTAACACTGAATGGGCTCACTCGACCTACCTATTTACTCTACCTATCGAATTATTTCGAAAGATCTCGATTTCGAAAGAAGAAGATTTCGATTTATTTCGAAAGATCGAAGGTGGCGAGGCACGTAGGGGAAGGCGGGTAAAAAGCAAAAGTCGAACAAGAAAATGAGCGCGTTCTCGACTCGACTCAGTCGCGTTAGCGCGACTAACACCGAATGGGCTCACTCGACCTACCTATTTACTCTACCTATCTAACATAGTTTACAATGAGTAACAATAAAAGTAGATGTGCAAAAAAAAAAAACTGAAAAACTAAAAAACACAACTCACTACCACCCCACCCCACTGGGCTCTGTGCCACTCTAGTCATATACCCTAAAAGGGAGTTGGTAACCGCCCGTTTTCGGCCTTCGGGGTTCACGATCTCCGTTATCTATCGAGTTACGGGCGTGCAAAGTACGGGAACTCTCGCAGTACCTTAGACGGCGCGTCGAGTGGAAAAATTTATTTTCGTCTATTCGTTCGTTTTATTCGTTTTTTTCGCGCGTAAAGTTCAAAAAGTGCTCTTTTTTTTTCGGCTTTGTACGATTTTTTATTCCTCAATTCGGTCAGTCTTTTTTCGGACCGCCTCGATCTCGACGACGCTCCGTCTATGGAAAAACTCCGAAAAGTTGAAATTTTTTCGATTTTCAAATTCAAAATGGCGTTCGAAAACGCATCGACGAAAACGCGGAAACCGACATAACTCGAGAACGGATAGGAGCGGAGCGTTTCGGTCCGAGGAGCGATCGAAGGGCTCGGCGAGAGCTGCGAAATGGCATTTTTGAAATTTTGAAATTCACAAAAAAATCATACAAATTTTCCATTTTTCCACTTTCGATAGGAAATATTTTTTTCGAAAAAAGTGTCATTTTCGGCGTCCCACGCTTTGGGAAGCAGCGGCGGGACCGAAATCGTGCAACGGACACTTCCACCCGAACACCCCCAACTCTATGGGAAAACTCCAAAAAGTAGAAATTTTCTTCGCCCGGCCGCCATATTGGATTTTGAAAATGCATCTAGAGAACGTCGAAAAAACGCACATTTTCCACGATAATTCGACGCAATCGAGAACGTCCAAATCGACGGCCGTCTACGGCGAGTCCGAGGACTGCATGTCCTTTACGATATTGCAGAAAAAAAATATTAAGTTTCTCCAAAAATTAGTAATAATTTTCACTTTGAAATTTGGTCAAAAAAACGCCCTCAAAACGAAAAAAGTGTCATTTTCGGCTGAGTAAATTTTTTTCATTTTTTGATTTTTGTTAATTTTTCATCGCCTCTTTCGAACCGGAGAATCGTCTCTCTATGGGAAAACTCCGAAAAGTGGAAATTTCCTTCGGCCGGCGGCCATATTGGATTTTGAAAATGCCACCAAAAAAACACATAAACCTCGATAATTCGACTCACGAACGTCCGAATGGATTTGCGTCTGCGACATGTCGAAGACCTAGACGTCCATTACGAGATTGCCAAAAAAAATTTTCAAGTTTCTCCAAAAATTCATATAAATTTTCAATTTGAAATTTTTCCAAAAAACGCCCTCAAAACGAAAAAAGTGTTTTTTTCGGCTCCCTTAATTTTTCTCATTTTTTGATTTTTGTTAAGTTTTCATAGCCTCTTTCCAACCGGAGAATCGTCTCTCTATGGGAAAATCCCGAAAAGTTGCAATTTTCTTCGGGCGGCGGCCATATTGGATTTTGAAAATGCCACCAAAAAAACACATAAACCTCGATAATTCGACTCACGAACGTCCGAATGGATTTGCGTCTGCGCTAAGTCGAAGACCTAGACGTCCTTTACGAGATTGCCAAAAAAAAAATTGGAATTTCTCCAAAAATTCATATAAATTTTCCATTTTTCCACTTTTGATAGGAAATATTTTTTTCGAAAAAGTGTCATTTTCGGCTGACTAAATTTTTCTCATTTTTTGATTTTTGTTAATTTTTCATCGCCTCTTTCCAACCGGAGAATCGTCTCCCTATGGGAAAATCCCGAAAAGTTGAAATTTCCTTTGGGCGGCGGCCATATTGGATTTTGAAAATGCCACCAAAAAAACACATAAACCTCGATAATTCGACTCACGAACGTCCGAATGGATCGAGATAGAGTAAACCTAGCGCGTTGCGGTCTTTGGCGAGATCGACACCCCGCTTAAGCTCTACAAAATGGCATTTATGAAATTTTGACATTTTGAAATTTTTTATATAAACTTTCATTTTGAACATAGAAATTGTTATGAAAAAATCACATTTTTCACAAAAGAACGAGATAGAGTGAACCTACCGCGTTGCGGTCTTTAGCGAGATCGACACCCCGCTTAAGCTCTACAAAATGGCATTTTTGAAATTTTGAAATTTTGAAAAATTTTATATAAAATTTCATTTTAAACATAGAAATTATTATGAAAAAATCACATTTTTCACAAAATAACGAGATAGAGTAAACCTACCGCGTTGCGGTCTTTGGCGAGATCGACACCCCGCTTAAGCTCTACAAAATGGCATTTTTGAAATTTTGAAATTTTGAAAAATTTTATATAAAATTTCATTTTAAACATAGAAATTATTATGAAAAAATCACATTTTTCACAAAATAACGAGATAGAGTAAACCTACCGCGTTGCGGTCTTTGGCGAGATCGACACCCCGCTTAAGCTCTACAAAATGGCATTTTTGAAATTTTGAAATTTTGAAAAATTTTATATAAAATTTCATTTTAAACATAGAAATTATTATGAAAAAATCACATTTTTCACAAAATAACGAGATAGAGTAAACCTACCGCGTTGCTGTATTTGGACAGAACGAAGGCCTTTGAAATCTCTACGAAATGGCATTTTCGAAATTTTGACATTTTGAATTTTTTTATATAAACTTTCATTTTGAACATAAAAATTGTTATGAAAAAATCACATTTTTCACAAAAGAACGAGATAGAGTGAACCTACCGCGTTGCGGTCTTTGGCGAGATCGACACCCCGCTTAAGCTCTACAAAATGGCATTTTTGAAATTTTGAAATTTTGAAAAATTTTATATAAAATTTTATTTTAAACATAGAAATTATTATGAAAAAATCACATTTTTCGAAAAAGATCGTGATAGAGTAAACCTATAGCGCTACGGTGTTCGGACAGAACGACGGCCTCGGTAATCTCTACAAAATGGCATTTTTAAAATTTTGAAAATTTGAAAAATTTTATATAAACTTTCATTTTATACATAGAAATTATTATGAAAAAATCACATTTTTCGGAAAATATCGTTATAGAGTAAACCTATAGCGCTACGGTGTTCGGACAGAACGACGGCCTCGGTAAACTCTACAAAATGGAATTTTTGAAATTTTGACATTTTGAAAAATTTTATATAAAATTTCATTTTAAACATAGAAATTATTTTGAAAAAATCACATTTTTTGAAAAAGATCGTGATAGAGAAAACCTAACGCATTACGGTGTTTGGACAGAATGACGGCCTCGGTAATCTCTACAAAATGGCATTTTTGAAATTTTGACATTTTGAAATTTTTTATATAAACTTTCATTTTGAACATAGAAATTGTTATGAATAAATGACATTTTTCGAAAAAGATCGTGATAGAGGAAACCTACCGCGTTGCGGTCTTTGGCCAGATCGACACCCAGCTTAAGCTCTACAAAATGGCATTTTTGAAATTTTGACATTTTGAAAAATTTTATATAAACTTTCATTTTAAACATAGAAATTATTATGAAAAAATCACATTTTTCGAAAAAGATCGTGATAGAGGAAACCTATAGCGTTACGATGTTTGGACAGAACGACCGCCTTGGTAATCTCTACAAAATGGCATTTTCGAAATTTTGACATTTTGAAATTTTTTATATAAACTTTCATTTTGAACATAGAAATTGTTATGAAAAAATCACATTTTTCACAAAAGAACGAGATAGAGTAAACCTACCGCGTTGCGGTCTTCGGCTAGATCGATACCCCGCTTAAGCTCTAGAAAATGGCATTTTTGAAATTTTGACATTTTGAAAAATTTTATATAAACTTTCATTTTAAAGATAGAAATTATTATGAAAAAATTACATTTTTCGAAAAAGATCGTGATAGAGGAAACCTATAGCGTTACGATGTTCGGACAGAACGACCGCCTTGGCAATCTCTACAAAATGGCATTTTCGAAATTTTGACATCTTGAATTTTGAAAAATTTTGAAAATCGAACAAGAAAATTAGCGCGTTCTCAACTCGACTCAGTCGCGTTAGCGCGACTAACACTGAATGGGCTCACTCGACCTACCTATTTACTCTACCTATCGAATTATTTCGAAAGATCTCGATTTCGAAAGAAGAAGATTTCGATTTATTTCGAAAGATCGAAGGTGGCGAGGCACGTAGGGGAAGGCGGGTAAAAAGCAAAAGTCGAACAAGAAAATGAGCGCGTTCTCGACTCGACTCAGTCGCGTTAGCGCGACTAACACCGAATGGGCTCACTCGACCTACCTATTTACTCTACCTTGAAAGTAGATGTGCCCTTTCATACAATGAACAACAACGAAAGTAGATGTGCCCTTTCATACAATGAGTAGATGTGCAAAAAAAAAACTGAAAAACTAAAAAACACAACTCACTACCACCCCACCCCACTGGGCTCTCTGCCACTCTAGTTCATTGACTGTTAGGCGGTACGAAGTTCGCCGGGTTAGCTAGTGAAGCATAATTTTGTGGCCTGGTTGTGAGAACACGAAAAAGTATTTTAATACAATTATGCCGGATTTTAAAAACCCGGTCCTTAAGCTATCGTTTCGCCAAAACGAAATTGGTAAATTTCGTTACTGATTTTATTATGTTACTGATTAAAAAAAAAAATAAAAACGAGCGAGATTTGTCTTCACTTTTTGAAAAACCTAGAGATGATTCTCAATATTAAAAAATACTATTTACACCAGCGTATGGTCTATTTGCATAGTACCAAGACAGTTTTTGGAACTACCATACAAAAAATATAGAAAAAAAATATTTGAAATTACGTAATTTCCAGAAATGTTATGGCCAAACATTATTTTTTTCTATTTATTAGAGATACTTTTGAGTGATATAAAAAATAAGACAGTGATCTTAAGTTATTTTTATATTTTAATCTAATTTTTACTTAATAAAAAACTATTCATTTGATAATTTATTATATTATATTTAAAAAGCCGTACCGACTATATTAGACGACGCGCGAAGCCGAAATCGTCATTCGTAATTGGCCACTGCCAACGGTGGGACGTATTCTCTTGTCGCCGCGGTATACCAATACTTTTTTATGTATATATCGAAAGCGCGCGGGCGAGTGGCATTGCAAAAATACCAAAATTTTTAGTCGCGCCAACTCGGAAGGGAAGAAAGGTTTTTTGGAAGATTATAATGGAAAAAGTAAAATAATTAAAAACAAAGCAATGTTACATTTTGAACATTTACTTCGTACTCATTACCAACATGGTTTCAAGTTGCTTACCCTTATAGATTCAAAGAAAATGCTAATTACAAAAAAGTGATGACTTCAGATTTTATTTATTTTTATTAAGAAAAGAATCAAAAAATTGAAAATCGGCACCTTGGTACAAAATATTGAAAAAATTTCTAGAAGACTCATATTTTTATTATTATTTAAATGCTCGCGGAAGTCACGTAAATTTGATTGAAAAATGTCAGTTTTTCACTGTTTGAGAGAGGTAGTCGCCTTAACCCATATATGCCCAGAACTATTTTGGGATTTCGATTTTGGTTATTTTCAGATATGTTTATATTGAAAGGTATCACAGTATTGACTACTTTTAGTATATATTTTTTTTGGTAACTAGGTATTTTAGTTAAGCGCCTGATCCATCTAAAACACAAAAAAGATTAGTACAGGTCTCCGCTGTATATTTGCCTGACGTATCGTTTCCGAAACACTGAAGTTATAAGGACATTATAAGTATTTATAAATTACTATTAACTAATTCTAAAAACACGAGTAAGTCCATAATTTACCAAAATTTACTACATAACTATGATACTTGTATTAAAGCTTTAGTCAATTATATTTACTTACTGAATGAATGAATGAATGAAAATCTCTTTATTGCACAATAAAAATAAGGTACAATGGCTGACTTATTGCTACACTACAACAATATCTTCCAGTCAACCAACATGCTGGTGTGAAAAGAAGAGTAGGCAACAAAATTATAGCTTAAAATTAAATTTCAAATTATAGCATATAATATACATTGTGTGTGTATCAAAAGTAAAAAGTAAATATATAAATAAATTTTTGCGTTGGACATATTATATGTATGTATATATATACGTACA
The DNA here is from genome assembly GCA_944548615.1 of Micropterix aruncella. Lineage (NCBI taxonomy): Eukaryota > Metazoa > Arthropoda > Insecta > Lepidoptera > Micropterigidae > Micropterix > Micropterix aruncella. Next base: position 3,048,217 of record OX155977.1, on the reverse strand, counting down.
TATTTTGATGTATTAACAAATAAATAAATAAATAAATAAGTAAATAAATAAATAAACTGCCAAAATAAGGTAAGGAAAGGGAGGGGATAACGGAAAGGTTAGAATTTATGATTCATATTTATTGTGAAAGGAAGTGCTTTTTCAATGATTGCTTAAAGGTGAACAGCGAGCTAGCGCCTCGAATAGTTAAAGGAAGCTGATTCCACAGTCGAGCTGCATGTACGGAGAAGGAGTAGGAAAAAAGTGGTATTGTGTTTTGGGTTACTTAGGATATTATTCTGACTTGAACGAAGTGGGAGACCATGACTTCCTAACCCGGTAAAAGCCTCGTTGAGGTAGGAGGGAGATATAGGATTATGTAGGACATTATATAGAAGTGGAAGGATATGCAAATTTCTACGGTCCCGTATACGAAGCCATTGCAATTACTCTTTTCGGGAGACGACATGATTTTTGCACAACGTGAACACAACTTGCCCCGCTTACTATTTTAATCAAAACTGTCAATGCTGGTAAAACTGCGCTGCTAATAGGGGATAGTTCTGTACTCTTGCGATACATGGCAGTTTTTTTTAAATTTAGTGAACTTACGAAGGATTTCCGATGCTTTTACAAAAGTATTACTTCTTGTTTCGTTTTTGAATCACTGGACATATATGGGTTAAGAGGGCCCTTTCCGCTCGACTCTCTATACAAACGCCCGTAATCGATTGCGACGTCAATACGCATATTAATATTGAGATTTGAGTTCATTTGAGATCACTAAAGTTAAAACTAAGATTATGTAGCGCCAAAACTTCGAAATTTCTATCAACATCCTAGTTATTAGCCCTAAAAAAGCGTAAATTTTGCCTCAATTTCACCTTAGTTTGGCGAGCCGTAATCTACTTTACAAATAATGAAAACTAAAAAATATTTCGAGGCAATCCTCGTACATGTAAAGAAGATTAAAAATAATTTTACCTGAAGGTTCTAATGATAACGGTTTGGTCAAAAACATTTATTTCCTGGAACAAGAATTTACAAGAGCATTCGGTTTGTTTCCGTTTGAATACCTTGCTATCTCTTTCGTCGTTCTACAAAGCGCTATCTCTTTCGTCGTTCTATCTCTCTCGTCGTTCTATCTCTTTCGTCGTTCTGTCTCTTTCGTCGTTCTACAGTCCCTCTCTTTTCAACAATGGGTGAGATGAAACAGCAAGCTTTTAAGACCAAGCGCGGGTCGCAGTTGCGGCGTCCGTACAGGACCACCTTACAGTAGTCCCTTCCCTTAACATCGAAAAGTGACAAAATAGTTCACTTTGTGATACCAGCACCAACTTTTAGTATGTTAATAAACATGTTGTTTTCTCTACAAAACCGTCGGGACCCCAGCTGTATAGTGCCTGGATCCGCAGATATGACGTCATCAAAATGGCGGCGGCGGATCCAGGCACTATAGAGCTGGGGTCCCGACGGTTTTTTAGAGGGAACAATATGTTTAATAACATATTAAAAGTTGGTGCTGGTATCACAAAGTGAACTATTTTTATGTTAAGGGAAGGGACTACAGTACGCGTAGGTACACCAAAACCGATTTTGTCGGCCGATGGCGGACGGAACTACCCGACCGAGTAACTCGAAACCTACAAATACACGCAATTTGCACTGTAGACGCCGGCAGACTGGCGAGAAATCCCAACAAGTTCGGATTCGACGGCTGATCGGCCGTTTTCGGGCGTCATCGGACGATGACGGCCGTGTTGGTGTACGCGCTCTCTTTCTTTTTCAAGTGTTTGATTCGATAGTCCGAGTTCGACCGTCGTCGCCCGAGCAAACGTCGGCCGTTGACGGATTAGGTGTAAGCGAGCCCTTAACCCTTGGAGTAAATGGGTATTTTCATGGATGCATCTGTCACTTTTGCAGGATTTTCGGCGACATCGACGGCGCTCGACTTCAAGGACTATAACTACGAAACTACTACACCAATCATAAAAAGAACAACTGCACAATGATTGCATTGAAATTTCGAATATAGAATATTGAAATATCATTTTGTAAAACAATTAGATAATTATGAATAAATATGAGAACGTCAAAGAAGTGAAAAAACAATGGCCGACTTTGGCATTTGCGACGCGACATTCAAAGACCCGAAATACTTTATATACACGATAAATGGTACATCTAATCAGTTTAGGGGGACTATATGATGTTGTAGAAATGGTTTTACTTACGATTCGTTGAAATAAACACCGAAAACTACACGAAAAACGTATCCGAAAACGAAACACACACTCCGCGGATTTTGACGTTTCGGGAAGGCGGGCGTTCAATTTGCAGCGGTCCGTAATAATATGTTACATGGACTGCGCAGTTACTGCTGCGAATGCTAACAGAGAGAATTTAATTCTGTACCGATCTGCCATACGCATGAAAGAGACAAAATGCTTTCGATGGTAAAAAAAGAGTTCGAAAGCGCGCGCGCCGAGCGGAACCAGATCTGGTCGTATCATACTCAACGGATAATTGTTTCACAACCAGATTTGGTCGTATCATACTCAACGGGTTAAGGTGTTTGATCGGGTTATTCTTCTCCTTCCAGCTTACGAGGTCGTCCGACGAACGTGTACTTCCCAGCTGCAGATCAATCTCTTCATGGTCGACCACGTGTGCATGATGGAAAGTTCCGGAACCGGCCACATGTGCTTCTGCGAGGAGGACATGTGCAACGCGGCGCCGCGTCTTGAGGACTTCCACCTGACGGACGTCCTCAAGATCCTGGCCACTGCCGCCTGCCTCCTGGCCCTGGCGCTCAGTTGAGAACCACGCCCTGCTCGCTGCCCGCAGCCGCTCTTAGAGTTATAGCTGGAGGAGAAACGGATCCTTACCGCGCGGAGCGAATTCGGTAGTCTTCCGACGTTTCGGCGAAGTTGCATTGGTCTTCTTAGCTGTTTATCTTATTATACAGGGTGACACACGGGAGATGGACGGTTTTTAAATAAATAATACTCAGCCAATTTAATGAATGGCCCTAGAATGTGAGGCGACCAGCTCGGGTTACCTACGGCAAAATGTATATACATTTATATTTACACACACATTTACATTTACATAGAGCGGGGTTTACTATAGAGCTATACTATTACTATAGAGCGGATTACTATAGAGCGGCGTACATTTACATTTATATTTACATTTATATAAATTTATATACATTTTGCCGTAGGTAACCGACTCACATTCTAGGGGTTTGACATCAAATCAAAGCTCATTAATAGCCATTTTATAGTAATACTTTTAGTGACCGTCCTGGGATTCTGACTGGACTTCAGACAACTTGGGTTGTCGACTACAGCGGGCGAGCCCGTCACCTCAGGAAGTTTTAACGATTGGTCGTTCTATCTCCCTGGAGTGAGCGTAGAAGACTTGGGGACAAAACAGTCCACCACAGCTACGTCACAGCCCGTAAGAGGCCAACCGCGAGATAGCCAGGAGTGTTACCCGGCAGGCCTACACACACGCCCTTACTTTCAATTGTGACTAGATTACTCCAGTCTCTCGATTGGTTACGAGTTCAAGGTCGCTTGCGCGGTCCTCTCTCTTACGAAGCGGTGAAACCGTGTTTACCGAATCTATCGCGACCACGGCATCCTTTGCCCAGCTGTTCACCCAGGATCGGGTAGCCGATGGTCGTTTCAAGAGCAGTCGCCGTAAGGTCCGCAACCACCCCCGCTCTATAGGAAACAGTACGGCTTCCAGACTCCCCCGTCAGAGTGCACAGTCGATTGGCTTACGCCGCACGGTGCGCAGACCGTCCAGAGGCGCCAGAAGGTTGATTCCCAGGGGAAACTAACCATAAGGCCAGAGTCCTACCCAGGCTCGCACTCCATGCGTGGAGGCCGTCGGATAGGTGTTGACCCGTGAGTGTGACCAACCCTGAACAGAATGGGTCTTCGTGGCCAACTCAGCAAGGGCCCATTAACCCCCTGGACTTCAGACAGGGATATTTTTCCAAACTGGTAGTCAGGCGGCGAGGCTGCCCGCTGTTTACCTTTTTCCGGTGACTCGCCGTAAGGCATTGGCCTCCGATGGGCAGACTAGACAGCGGATTGTTTATCGCACCAAGTCTTCTGCTCTCACCTCACGGAAGTCAGAACGAACAATATCGTTATGAGTTCCTGAGGTGACGGGTTCCAACGTTGTGATGCCAGCTCTAATAGATAGGGAAAAAAACATTGAATTGAAATTCTAAGGCGAAAATGTTTAATAAACATTTTAATCCGGCTAATAGTATAATTTCTATAAATTATCGACAGTTGACCGCTGTCAGCCTGTGCGATCGTATTTTGTTTATTGCGCAAATATCCGTATCCCGTACGTCCAAGTTCAAAAAAAAAAGAATAATAAATTAATAGTTTAAAAAAAACACTAAAAACACGCTTTATACAGGCACCTATGTCAATATTTACACTATTTACACTCAATATTTACAAGTCAATATATAATAGGTTTGTTATACCCTTGAAACCTGATAGTGTTCAAAGTCCATTACGTGACCTTTCTCACAAGTGCAAACACGACTATGATACAATATTCCATCATGGAATGCCAGTTCCTGTCTTCCGGCTTCATCATCAGACCTTGAAACTTAATCGTGGTCAAAGTTCATTACAAGACCTTTCTAACATGTCCAAACACGGCTATGATACGATATTCCATCATGGAATGCCAGTGCCTATCTTCCGGCTTCATTATCAGACCTTGAAACCTAATCGTGGTCAAAGTTCATTCCAAGACTTTTCTAACAAGTCCAAACAGAGCTATGATACGATGTAAGATCATGAAGTTCCAGTTCATATCTTCCGACTCCATCATCAGATCAGTTCGACAGTACCATATTATTGTATTTTCATCAGAACTACATACAGCTGCCAATTTTCATGCTACGATCCTTGGAAGATGGTTAAATTATTTACCTTAGATTCCATTACATAGTTACATACAGGTCGACCTAATAAAAGGCGTGTTAAAAAAACCAAAACCCGAAACCCACAAAGTGTACGTGATACATCGAATCGTTCTTGCGATTCTAAATACAAAAAAGGGTCATACATGAGTCTATTATGTAAACAAAACTGGTATATTTTTAACAACTATTTTCATTAAGAAGACGTGCAGTGTTCCTTGCTCTATATAAGCGTTTTCAGAAATGTTTAAACCGCCTTATCTTTGGGTTATTATTCAAAAAGGTTTGTTTTATTAGCTTTCTTAATGAAAATAGTTGTTTACGATATCACAGTTTATTTAAACAATAGACTTATGTATGACCCTTCTTTCTATTTAGAATCGCAGGAACGATTCGATTTATCACGTACACTTAGTGGGTTTCGGGTTTTGTTTTTTTTTCTTTTTCTTTTGTACTTGGACGTACGGGATATGGCTTGTTGGGTTGAGCGATAATATAGCGGACTTATCACGTTCGTTCATATAGGTAGGGAGGGTTAACAGCACACTCTGCCGGTGCGATCATGTTTTGTTTATATACAAGTCTATTCTACGCTATATAGTCGTTAGAATATTGACATCACAAAGAGGCCTCGATTTCGAGGCCTAAGAGCATCTACGTGGGTTGTTTCGGCACTAAAGTATGGTGTCGAACATCGCCTCCAATAATCCCCGTAAAGATAAGACTAATGCGACTTCGCCGAAACATCGAAAAACTACCGAATTCACGCGGTAAGGATCCGTTTTCTACTTTAACTGTAACGGCGCTCCTAGAGGCCTATGCATCCATTAAGCTAGTTTTATACTAACGGCCTTTAAGCGCCGACGATATCCAGTTATCAACTGTGAAATCCTGTTAAACGGAGTGGCTAAAAAAATTGGAAACAGATCCAGATATCGTCAGTGTGTCAAGGTATGTCCCCACTCGTGCGCTTTTCATTTCATCTTGCACTTCCTTCTGTCGTATGCATGTAATATGTAAAGGTGAGTATCCATTAGGTTCGCGCATCAACTCTGCACATCTGCAACTGCTCAAAAGGAGACGGTGCGCGCATCAACTCATGAACAACGAGTGCTCCGCAGTTTTCATGCAAACGTTGAGCAAACAAGTCGAAAACGTTCGAAAAAGTCGCCAATCTTTACCGGCGCGTAATGCTAACTACCGGGGGGGGGGGGGGGCGGTGAAATTCGAATAAATAACTGAATGGGAGGGTGGAATTCGTATTGGAGGTCTCAGGATTAATAACCCAACATTCGCAGGGTGGAGAAGGAAAGCGCAGAGAACGGGACTGAACATAAACCGCAGCAAAACCAAACTCATGCTTGTGTACCGAACTGAAACCATGC